>JAHXMU010000090.1:418251-493831 GCA_019455685.1 Philornis downsi | reverse complement strand
CTTCCTTCAAAAGGCCCAATTGATGACAGCACAATTTCGAATGGTAATAGATGATTCTCTGCCAATCCCATCAAACACAAACGATACTCAGAAATTGAATGAGGCCATGGTCAAAACTAATATTGCTTTGAAGCTTACATATTTTTGTAACACATCTAACTAACACGAAGTCTTCAGTAAAGAATACAAACATCTATGCAAGGATTTTGACAGATTATATAAACATATGCATATGCCGATGATATAAACATTATTATGGGGAAATGGTAACATGTTACTGCAACCTCCTCAAGCATTGACAGGCAATCAGAAAAAAATATGTCCTCTGGTGGTAAATGAGGGCAAAACTATTGTTTGTTGCAACAAACAGAGTGTTCAGTTGTTTGGGAAGCTGCGCGATCGTTTTACAACTAACTATAAGTTCGAAGTGATGGATGAATTCATCCATCTCCGCTTCGCCATAAATACATTATTTATTTATTTATGTCATCTTGGAGATTAGGAGAAGAGTGTGTCTTCTAGAGGAGGATGAAAGTAAGTTTTCTGTTCAGTTGGGAAACAGAGAACAAAGTAATTTTTTTGGTTGCAACGAAGAAAGAGTCTAGTCGTTTTAGTCGTTTACAACTAAATAGTCGTTTTACTACTAAAATTTCGGAATGATGGATGAATTCATCTTTGTTGACTCCGCCATAAATAAAAATAATGACGTCATCCTGGAGATTAGGAGAAGAGTGTGTCTTCTGGTGGTAGACGAGGGCAAACGTATTTTATTTCTTGCGACGAACAAAGAGGCCATTTGTTTGGGAAGCTGTGTGAACGTTTTCAACTATAACTTCGAAGTGATGGATGAATACATCTATATTGGCTTTGCCGTAAATAAAAGTAATGATATCATCCTGGAGATTAGAAGGTGAGTGTGTCTTCTAGAGAAAGAGGAGAGTTTATTTCTTGGTGGTAAAAAAGGACAAAATCTATTTATTTGTTGCGATGAACGAAGAGTCTACTTGTTTGGAAAGCTCTGTGAACGTTTTACAACTATAACTTCGGAGTGATAGACGAACTCATCTATCTTGACTCCGCCATAAACAAAAATAATGATGTCAGCCTGTAGATTAGGAGGAGAGTATTGCTTGCAACTAAATGTTACTAAAGACTTAGCAAGAGTTTTAATCAGAAAGCCCTATCGATGGCGAACAACAATTTATCTTTAACAAATACTAGTCCTGTCCATTCTGCTGCATTCTGGTTTATGACACAATTTTGGAAGTTTTTGAGAGAAAAATATTTGGAAAAATATATGGACCCATCATCCTTAACGAATAGCATTGAGGTCGAGCAAACCATGAGCTGTATACAGACATCGACGTGGTCAAGCGCATTAAAAAACAGCGACTGTGTGGACTGGGTCAAGTTGTGCAGATGGACCCAAATGCTTAAGGGCAAAAAGCCGTCATCAGCGAAGGCGATGGGCGGAACTGAGAACGACAATAAACTACTTTAGAACGACCAGAATTTGAAGTCTGTTAAAACGGAGCGGAGGGAGCGCTTTTGATAATTTTCTAGGTGGGCATGTAATAGACAAGGAGGTTTCTTCTTAAGTGAGGACAGAATGTGCCCATGTTTAGATTCAATTCCCACGACCCAAATAATTAAAAATTGTAAGGATTTTTTGAACCATTTTAGCGATTGCTAAAATACAAATACGATAGTAGTAAAGAAGAGAGCCACTAAGCTCATATAATTTTTTAAGGCGCCAGGTAAATATCCTGGAATAGTGCTTGAACTAAAAAATAGAAAGTTTCACTAGCAAAGGGATAAAGCCGTTATGTTAGATATCAGAAGAAAGCACTTTTGACACGCCCTCTTATTTAGTGAAGAGTTGGTAAATATCTTACGATATTGTGACCCGCAGGTGCCTCAAGTAAAACAAAATGAATCAGAACTTTAAAAAACTTTATTAAAACCTAACCCATTCTATAAAAATTTATGTTTTTTAAGAATTTCCTGAACCTAATTCTTCAACAAAAAGTAATGCATGGTGACAATTGATAGATAGAGAAAAAATGGAATTCCAAATCACACATTTTTTAAATGTGAATTAGATTCAAAAAATCTGTCAATGCATGCTCCATTGAGAAAACAAGAAGGAGGACGCTTTCGACACACCCCGTTAAATTGCAACGAACAAATGGTACACTTTTCATAAGAAACACATTCAAAACTTACCTTGTTGGTTAAGAGCAAATTATTTCTTGGTTTATTGTAATTATTTCTCTACGTGCAGTTCCGAATTTCAAGTAATCATTTAAATACATGCAAATAATATGGGTTATTTCTTACCTAAAATAGAGAAAATAAAATTAACATTAGTAAATTTCATTAAATGTGAGACGCAAAATTATAAATCGAACTATAACTTGACGGTTGTGCTTGCGGATGGTGACACTATAATGTCGTGATATTTAAAGATCTATTTAAAAAGAACTAAGATATAGAAATTTCGATAGTGATTCTATGCCGTCCCAACAAAACTTTGTATTTGATTATATTTCTATAGCCGCCAAAACTGGAAAGATATTTAAAAGATATTTCTAGAATCAATAACAGTATTGAGGTAGTGAAAATACTTTCAAATGGGCAAATATCTTCACATAAAGACCAACAATATAACTCTTTAGTTCCATCATAGAATGGCCCACAAATCTCAAATATATCCTCAAATTGCAGTGTAACAAATCTTTAAAACTGAGAAAGATCTAACCAAGATCTAATATGTTGAGCTTTAAAATTTCTATATGAGACTTATTGATAGTAATTGAATTGGCTTTCAATCAAAAACCATTAATTAAATATAAGATGTAAAGGGTGTCCCAACAAGAACGCAAGGCAGTCAATGGTGTTCGGTATCGTGAAATGATAACCAGTTTTTTTCGTCCCTAGAATTGAAGAAATGAATGTGGAGGGCATGTGGATTTAAAAAGACGGCGCCACATGTCATACAGCCAGAGAAACAATTCAATTGCTACATCAGTCATTTCCCGGTCGTGTTATTTCGCGTTTTGGAGTCCAGAACTGGCCGCCTAGATCGTGCGATTAAACACCAGTAGACTTTTTTCTGTGGGGTATGTTTGAAGTCGATGGTTTACGCGAATAAGCCGACGACGACTCAAGTCTTAAAAGAGGAAATTGGACGCTGCATTAGTGAAATACCGCAGCATTTATGCAAAACGGTCATTGAAAATTTCATTAAAGGATCGCGTGTGTGCCAGCATAGCCGCGGCGGCCATCTGCCCGATGTGCTATTCCATACATAACCTCATTCTGTCTACTTTACGATATAATAAAGTTTCACGATTTTTTTTTTTAAATATCTGTGTTTTTTATTTAAAATTTAAATCTTGCGTTTTTGTTGGGATACCCTTTAGTAAGACTAAATCCTTTATTTTTGCATGACATTAAAAGTTTCAATTAGACACAGTAAATCGAATTCTGTAGAAACTGCACCGTTTTGTTCGAAAAATTGTTGCCATTTTGAAGATAATTCCATTACGCCTCCCTCATAGAAACCCTCGTCTTTATTGTCAAATAAAAAAAAGGACAACTGGGATAGGCGATTTTCACAAGCTTCTTCTGAGGCGAATTTTTCACTAGCAAAATCATTCGCCATGGACAGTGATACTTGTAGATGGTGATCATTTGGTACCAAGTCCGGGCGATAAGTTGCAAGCATGCAAAGCTCTCAACCAAGCTCCTAGAGCTTCTGGTTATACACTTATGCAACACGATTTCTACCTTAAGATCGTCTGTTTGTGGACCATCCGAATCAGGTCCGAATCAAAAGTTTGGCCAAAGGGAAATAGCTCATAGCAGATTATTCCCCGCCAATCGCTCCAATCCCTTTCTGACCGCCAATCCTGCCTTGGCTGCCATTCAATGTGATTCCGCCATGACCGTTATCACTTAACGTTGTCTAAGTGACCCACTTTTCATCACCAGTCATCATTAGCTTGAAAAATGGGCCGATTTCGTTGTAATTAAGCAACGATTCGCAGATAAAAAGAAATTCGGAAGTGACACTTATACACTGAGCTTTTGTTTTTGAATCAAGTGGTTCCAAACAATCTTCTGTGCAACGTTCTGGCTTCTGGACAATCAAAACAGTGCTTTTAAGGCAGCAGAACCTGACAATTTCCATTATTCTATCGACATTTTCGACAACTGGCCGAAAAACACAGAACAAACAGTGTTTATATGACAGTAGAATCCACTGTTCTATCGACATTTACGACAATTATCCGAAAAGGAATCAATGAAAGCAAAATTGCGCGCTGTTGCAGTATCAGGATCAGAAACGCTATTCACATGTTCAGCTTTTTCGTCTTTAACGAAGGAAAACTGTAAAGAAATGCGAATTTTCTCTTTGCTAGCCTAAATCTTTGACGCTTGGTGAAGCAACACTGAGTCGAGCAATTACAATTTGAAGTACAAAATCCTATCTTTTGAACGCCATCTAGCGTAGTCTAACCACACATAAACAGCGTGAGATATAGATTACTGAAGCTATTGGAAAACAATGGATTTATTTTGATTATACCTTTATTTCCGTTAATCTATCAACATTTTCGACAATTGGCTGGAAAGGAATCGATTAAATCAAAATTGCACGACGTTGCAGTATCAGGATCAGAAACGCTATCCACATTTTTAGCTTTTTCGTCTTTAACGACGAAAACCTGTAAAGAAATGCGAATATTCTCCTTGCTAGCCTTCATCTTTCACGCTTTCTGAAGGAACACTAAGTCAAGCAATCACAATTTGAAGTACGAAATCTCATCTCTTGAACGCCATCTAGCGTAGCCTAACCACACTTAAACAACGCAAGATACAGATTACTGAAGCTATTGTAAAAAAACAGGATTTCTTTTTATTTTACCTTCATTTCCATTTTACTCTAATACGAACCATTTTATAAATCTCATGTATCACTGTACACCTTGGTGGTGATTCTGCTTTGATGGGTGTGGGAATTACTCTAATTTCGGATAATTGTCTTAGAATTTTCATTCTGACATTTAAATATCGGTCCGAAGTGAACACCAAATAACGCAAATGGCAGACTAAAACTGGTCGCAGACAATGAAAACGAAATTGCTTTCAAAATCGCAACAGAAAAAAACAAAAACGTAATGCCAAACATCGTCTCTAAAGAATTTTAATCGATTTACGTTGGAGAATTTTTGAGCGATATTTAACAAGAGGAAGATGAAGGGCAGCGCAGGAGAGATACACCAACAAAAAAATGCAACAAATGGAGCCGCAATTTATATATACGTCACCCGAAATATGTTCACCCAGAAGTGGGCGTTACTTCAACTGAAATGGAAAATGATCATATGTGCGTTGAGCGGACATTCACCATTCCGAGGAATACGGAATGAAGAAGTCAACGCGCTTCGCGATTCGTACATGAAAACCAAAGTAAAGCTCTTCGTAAGCAAATTGGTTAAGACAATAAGCCATGGCCATGAATTGAACTTTGGGAGGGGGACACCGGGAAGTACAACGCAAAGTCGAGACAATGATGTAGACGATGTCGGCGCTGACGGTGGAGATGACGCTGATACTTTAGCTTGAAGCAAAACTAATTAAAATTGGCCCAAAACAATGCCTCATGAACGCGTACGGCGCGCATAAGGCAAGATCTAAGGCCAAACATGAGCTCAAGGATCACACTAAACCTAAGTCCGTTAGTGGCGCATCTGTGGCCCAATCATCTGCATGTGATTACATACATTTGTGCCCAACACATGTGGACAAACCTACACGCGAGGAGAGCGCAAGTTGGAGCTTAGCAATTTATAGCCCCTGGCAAATATGACCAGTTGTTTGTGGCTGGTGTTGAGGTTGGTTTTTATAGCCTCCTTTCGCGGTTGCGGTTTAGAGTTTTGGTGTTTCCAAAGCCACTAAAATTAATAATAAGTGATCTGCTGACCACAGTTTATCAGTTTCGGCACTCTCACAAAAACTGGGGGCCACTCGCCGGTCGGTGGCCGTCTGGCACGGCCATAAGTCTCGTTTTCGGCTATGCGTTGCCTTTGCAAAGATCTTCGTCCTCGACTGAGTTTGCTCCTTTCTGGTTTGTCTTCTGTTTTCTTTTTTCTTTTTTTTTCTTTTCTTCGCTTAGGCCATTTGCTATTCTTCTCTTTAGATTGTTTGCCCTGGGGCAAGACAGCAAAATTATTTCGCCTCTTGTTTGATTTGGTATTTAACCATTTATTTGTGCCGAAAACAACAACGCATCGAGTAACCCCAAGATGACTGTCTGTCTGATGAAATACTTGGAATCGCTTTGCACTCTGCGGCTGTGGTGGTTACCTTGTCATCAGTGAAATAATCTCGCGCTGCGCGTGCTTACTACCGATCATCAGTGGTAGTGGCAAACCAGGCCCATTTGAAGTCCTTCTGTTTAGCTGCTGTTGGGAATAATGATGATGGCAACTGCGCCAACTGGACTAAAGGGGAAGAACGTTGCTCTTTTACTTGCAAGCAGTTATTATGAGAATATCGGGTTGGTCCCACTAAAATTAGCGGTAATTAGGGACGGCCTAGGTAAGTGTTAGGGAGGGAGTTAAATCAGTAATCCTCATCGATGGAAAAGTTCATGACATCGGTTAAATGCAGATTTCCGAGTAGTTCGCTTATCCTCTTTGGATATTTGGGAAGTATAGGAGCTTCATGATGGGCTTAGTATCGATGCACAATAATCATTAATGACATCAAATTTCAAAAAATGTTAGAAAATGTTTGCTTGTTTTGATGGAGGATTAAAAGATTGTCTTTTTAAGAGAAATTTGTAAACGCTCTGGTTTCGTATTCCCTTGCTGGAAGCAGTGAAAATGATAAGAGACTTTCATAGAGTTTCAGGTGCTTCCTACTCACATCACTGTCGAATGCTTTTTGTGCTGGAGTACTATAATCCACATAACATTGCCAGTGCTATTTGGGTCCTGTTTTCGCATAACGTGAACCAAATATCCCAATCACACTAGCACACGGCGATATCCGCATAGAGATTATGACTCATACGGCAGCAATAATTTCGGACAATTGATCTCGATAAAGAATTTTATTTCATATCAGTGACTTCAAAGGTATTTTGACTGAAAAAGTACAAAGCCCTAATGAATTTTTTTCAAGAAGATATGTTTCTTATTTTAAGAGTATTTCGGTAAGTCATTTCGTGATTATCTTCAGATTCCCAAATGGGCGTTTGTTGCTATAAAAATATGGCACACACTGAGTAAACCTTTTATCGGCGAGACGTTAAACCATTACGAGTTGATTTACTGCTCCTGCACTTTCCACTAAAAAATTCTAAAAAGTACTTAATCAGCTTGTGTTATCGGCCAAAGTACTAAGTTATTTCTAACAAGGTAGAAAAACCTAATAACAAATTCAGCAGGATTCTTCTTTCCTAATGTTTGATAAGGTTGCAGTAACATCCCGACGATATCTACGCCATGTAAATACTGTATGTACTACGAGAGCGATCCCAAAACTAGCAACGAAGACACAAAAAAATTTACAAAAATGTTCTTTACTTTTAAACATAATCTCCTTTTAGCTCGATATACTTTTTTCAGCAATATTCTACAGCTTTTATACCCTGTTTATAGCAAGAACTGGCAAACTCCTTAAAATAACCATCAACAGCAGATTTCACCTCTTCATTGTTGGCAAATCTTTTACCACCGGGCCATTTTTTCAAGTATAGAAATAGAAATAGAAATAAGTTGCGTGATCTAGTAATTCAAACTTTAATTTATTAATTTTTGGCCATCGCAATAATGGATGTGTCAACTGGAGCATTGTCTTGATATAATAACACTTTCTTTTTCGGCAAATGCGGCCTTTTTCCATAATTTCATGATCTAAACGCTGAATTAAATTAGCATAATATTCGCCTGACTGGCTGGTAGACGGGATAACTGTTGTAAACTTTGAAACTTAGTAAGTGGACTATGCCGGCTAGTTCCTCATGATCCATCGCGCACAAATTGAAGAATCTTTCAAAATTCAACGCTTTAACAATTAAATGACCCTGTAATGCATAGTAAAATTTGAAAATATGAACTGATTAACGTAACCAAGGCCTCTCTGGTACCTCCCCTCCTGATTTAACCTGATTTAATACATACACGTCGACGCAAATTTAGTCAAATTTGGTATATAATAGAAGTTTACTAAAGGAGAGTTGCCAATGAAAATCAATCGCATTGTCGCACCCCAACATAAATTGACAGACTTTTTAAAATTAAATATTTCTTATACTGTCATAATTCGTAGATGGCAGCCACCTAAATCTCCACTGCGTTACTTTATAATGCCTGGTAAAGCTTAACAAATCAGATACATCTCTTCCGGTAGCTGCCTGTTATCCTGTTCCATAAAATTCAATCAAATTTGATACACTGAGCGTATGTTACAGTAGGGTCTCAGAATAAAAAAGGAAGTCCATGGCCACACTCCGTTTGGTATCCTCCATACAAATTGATGCTTTTTCTAAAATTATATTTTTCCCTGCAGTTAAGCAATGCAAATGTTTGTCCATTGTACAGCGTTACCCATTTTAATGGCTTCAAAACTTCCGGTCTGGCAAGGCTGTCAGCTGTTAAATACCTGTCATCTGAAGTGTTATTTATTTTTTAGTGAAAATTTTGCCATTTACTAATATGGATCATTTAACAACTGAACAACGCGTAAAAATAGTTAAAACTAACTACAAAAGTGGTGATTCAAGCGTGGGTACTTTTCGTGCATTTCGGGGTGATTATGGTCGTCATAATCGACTTACTGCGCACTTACTGGTAAGATTTTAAAAGAAATTTGAAGTGACTGGAAACGCTACAAAATGCCGCTTCTGCTAGTGAAAGTGTGGCGGACAATTCGAATATCAATTCAGAACGCTATAGCCGTATGATAACCGGCTTTTTTGGCCAGTAATTGAATTGAATTGAATTGAACGATATGTGGTTTTAACAAGACGGTGCCACGAGCGACACAGCAAGACTGATTTTAACTTTATTGCATAAGAAGTTTGCAGAGAACGTAATTTCACGTTTAGGCGACATCATTTAGTCACCAAAATCATGCGATTTGACACCGTTACAACTTTTATTGCGGGGCTACGTCAAAGACCGTGCTTACGCGGATAATCCCCAAATGTTGAGGAATTTGAAAGCCAACACTCTCCAAATTATCGTCGAGATATCACCCGAAATGTGTGAAAAAGTGGTCGAAAACTAGCTCAAAAGGATCCACTGCTGCAATTAATTCAGAGACGATCATTTAAATGTCATTGTATTTTGTACATAATAGCAAGGTCAAAGCATTATAATTAAATAAAAGTTTTATCAAAATCATAGATTTATGTGTTGTTTATTAAAAATTATTTTCGAAACCGAGTAAGAGTTCACTAAAAGAGTGTCTGACAATGAGAATGAATCGCATTGTCGCACCGCCATTGCGGCCCCCAACACAAATTGACAGATTTTTTTAAATTCAACTTTTTTCCTTGTAAATCATAATTCGTAGGCAGCAAAAACATAAATGTGTACTGTGTGTTTCTTTATAATGCCTAATAAAGCTTAAACAAAATTAGCTACGTCTACCTGCCATAGAAATTACTCTTGCCTCTCATCCAGTTCCACAAAATTCGATCAAATTTGGTACACTTTGAGCGTATATTAAAGTAGGGTCTCAGAATAAAAAATAGAGGAAGTGCATGGCCACGCCCCATTTGATACAGTCCGCACAAATTGATGCTTTTTTTCGAAGTTATATTTTTACCGGCAACTCTTAACAATGTAAATTTTTGTTCATTGTATTACTCCATAATGCCTGGTAAAACTTCAGAAAGGTTGAATCGATGAGTTATCCAATACATTCTTAACTTCATACCTTTCAAACAGTTGTAAGGAATTCAAATAAATTTGACAAGCTCAATGCGTTTGAAACTTGAAACCTAGTTTTGAGATTGGGAACAGACTGCATCCATTCGAATATCGCCCGTGCAAATTTAGCTCTAAATCGCAAACCGCAACAACTTAATTTTTTGTCAATTGCTTCGACCGAATATATGCGTTTTTTTCTAATACCTCTGATATAAATTAGGCATCTTAGACCACATGTTTCCAGATTTCAATGGCGCTGAATTCAGTATGATTTATTAAAATTAATTGTGAGACAGAAAACTGTATGCAATCAATGGTTTCTTTATAATTTCTAAAGGAATTCAGTAAGTTATGGTATTGTTTTTTTTTTTTTTTTTGCGATAATATGCAGCATTTGTTGACAAGAACGAAGCGTTTTGCCACACCTGTTCCGCCCAATACAAAAGGACTTTGGGTCAAGGTATTTGTAAGTCAGTTCACCTGAATGAAATTTCTGTACTAAACATCTAATTTTCAAGTCAACAATCTGCGCTATCTACAAAGTGTAGTTTTTATAATGTAATGTAATACAGGGTGGGCCATATGAGTGTTGGCGATTTAATGCTTCAATTTCTCGGTAACGCGAGGTGCGGGGTGGCAGGGGGACATGTTGTTCGCTGCGCCGCTTCCTGGAAATTTAGTCGCCATGGAGCCGTACACGGGAGTGCAGCGTGCATTTTGTGTCCGAGCGTATTACGAAAACAATAAATCAGTGATTACTGCACGACATTTGTATCGGCATGAACACGGTTTACACGATTTAAGTGAAGTTCCAAGCGCCAATGTGATACGAAAATAGATCAGAATGTTCGAAACAACCGGCTCAACAGTACCAATTACGGTTCGTGGTCGCCCAGTTTCTGCAAGATCAGCCGACATTGTGGAGCGTGTTCGTGTTTCAGTTCAGCGAAATCCGCAACAGTCAACACGTAAGAGAAGTCAGTCCTTGGTTGTCAAAAGAACAACTTTACGACGAATTTTGAAACGTAAATTGCATTTGAAGGCTTATAAGATTCAGATAGTCCAAGAATTAAAACCCGATGATGCCAATAACCGACTTCACTTTGTCAATTTGATGCTAGAGCGGTTCAACAATTTCAACAACGTGATTTTTAGTGATGAGGCCAATTTTCACCTTAATGGCCATGTGAACAAGCAAAATTGTCGGTTCTGGTCCGAGACTAATCCCCGACGCTTGCATGAACGTCCACTTCACAGCCCTAAGCTTGTCGTGTGGGCTGGGATAACGTCAACCGGTATTATTGGACCATACTTTTTTGAGGACGAAAGAGAGCATGCGAACAGTTAGAGCGAACAATTATTGCAACATGCTAGCAGACTTTTGCAAGAACTTCAAGGTAATACCTCGAGGATGTGGTTTCAACAGGATGGGGCCACATGTCATACGGCTAGGGTATCCATAGAGCTGCTGAAAAATGTTTTTCCTGGAAAACCCATTTCGAAAAGGGGGGATATTGAATGGCCCCCACGTAGCCCCGATCTCTCTCCATGCGATTATTTTCTATGGGGCTACCTCAAATCGGTAGTCTACGAGAATAATCCGACCAATTTAGAGCATTTGAAGAGGAACATTATTCAGGAAAGTAACAAAATGCCGAGAACAACTTTTCAACGAGTTTTCCAAAATTTGCGACTTCGGTTCCAAGAGTGTCAAGCAGCCGAGGGAAGCCATTTGGACAACATTATTTTTAAGTCTTAAAAATTCCCATGCTTCTACTTTTTAAAAATACAAATATATTTTTTTCATGTTTCGTAGTTTTTTTTTTAATTGAATATTTAAACCGCCAACACCCTTATGACCCACCCTGTATTTATAATGTAATGAATGTCACAAATTCAATCAGAAATAAATTCCTCAACATCTGCTAGTTTTATTTCATACAAGATTCGCAAATGTGCATCCAGTGCTTTTATGTTCAGTTCAATTCAATAATTAGTATTAAAGCTATATTTCTGTTCGATACACCCTACAAATTGCAGATGTATGAGTACTGCGAGTATTTAACAATTTGTTATCCTGGCCATGTCGTTATTGCTGTTCGACAAATCATCGTTATTATCATTCCAAAATCATGATACATGGCGAAACAAAACCAATGAAACCCCATAATTAATAATCCTGGCCAATTTCATTGGCCAACATCAAAATGTTTTGTCGGTTGCATTTAAACTACAACATTGTTGGTGCAGCTTTTGAAAGTGAGCGTTCATGAATTCGACAGATGAAATGTGAGTATTTGCCAACGCCTGAATGACACAGTTGCTAAGGGACAGGAATTTATGTTGGTGATGCACCATAAGTCCTCTAAGTATACACGTGTTCATGAAGTTGGAAGTATACCCAACATAACATTTGATCGTTAGTTATTGTAGTATCGCGATGCCTACTTGCAGCTATAACAATTCGATGCAAGTAAGAAGAAAGTAACAGGTATAGAACACTTTCTCTTTTACATGCAATTTAAACAACAATTACGTGTGTTTAAAATTCCAAATGGTAGAAATCAAGAAATTTAAGTTTACTTTGTTCAGACTCACCTATTTTGTATTACCCTACTTTAAAGCCTCTGCATCGTCATAATAAGATCTAAGGAAACATTGCTCTGCTTTATCCATTTTAAGCCAATATTGAATGCTGGTATGGTCTGATCCTGTGATATATTTTTTCCTACTGAGTAACGTCAGTCTTTTGAGCCCCAGTGTTCGTCAAGTAATGTCGTAGGCTTTGAAAGCAACTCGGAAAGATGCATGATTTTGCCAGATGATTCTTCAAAAAGTCTTCTAAACTATAACCGCATTCAAGAAGTATTGATGCCATTCTACGACCAATATTTCCTCAAGTTTCAAAACAACACGACATGACATACAGATGCTGCCAGTACTTTGAAAAAAAAAAATTATTTTGATGAAAATTGGCAACCTTATAAAAAATCTGTTTTAAGTTTCAAGGCGCCATGTTGTTTAGCATTTTTATTTGAGCTAACAAAAGTAAACGATCTCAATAAATTTGCAAACATAGAAAAAATTGGTCACATTTATGTAATTCAATATTTCCATTTGAAAGTTCTCAGTCCAATCCATATTATAAAGCCGTGCTAGATTCTACTCTAAGGGAGCCTGCTCCTTCGTTTACGACTGTAAAATATTAAGTAGCAGGGTCTAAATAAGGCCGTACGAGCTGCCAAGATGAACATAGTATTGGTCGGCCAAATGAGGTGTCCACGCCAGACAAGAAAGAAAATCCACAAAATTATTGGGTGAAGGATGAAGGTGCGTGACGTGAGCTAGCTGAAACGATAGACATTTCAAAGAGTACTATACACCGTATATTGACCGAAGATTTGAAGATGAGAAAGCTGTGCGCAAGATGGGTGCCGCGTTTGCTTTCAATAGAGCAAGAACAGCGTCATGAAGATATTTCAGTAGAGTGTTTGGCGAATTTTTACATCGATTTATAACCATGGTGTATCATCCACGATACACAACTTCACACCTGGGACAAAGAAAGAACAGTCAAAGCAGTAAACTGGAATGGGAGAATCGTGTCCAAAGAAGGCGAATTTAATGCAACGTTAAGGTGATGAAATTATGAAAAAAAGGCCACATTTGGCGAAAACGAAACTTATGTTTCATCAAGACACATCCACTATCGCGATGGCCCAAAATTAATGAATTAAAGTTTGAATTGCTTCATCACGCACCTTATTCGCCACATTTACCCCCCTCGGAATATTTTCCATTTGCAAACTTGAAAAAAATGGTTCGGTGGTAAAAGATTTGCCAACAATGAATAGGTGGAACCTGCGAGTATTTTAAGGACTTTGACAATTCTTACCATAAACAGGGTATAGAAGCTATTGAATATCGCTGGAAAAAGTGTATCGAGCTAAAAGAAAATTATGTTGAAAAATTAAAACAATGTTTTCCAGCGGTAACATTCTAATCTGTGCAGGTAGATTGAAATCCATATTATAGTTATTAATTTTCTGACTGAAGGTAGCAGCCAATTTTATATTTATTAAGGATACAGAAGCATTTTCTATGTGAGGAGTCCGAACGTTCCAAGCGCATACTTTAAACCATGGTTGTTGCGTTATTAGATATAGTAAAAAGAAATCTAAAAATTTTTAAATAAGGTACATGGTTGTAGTAATCTATAACCTGCATTGTATAAATGCGATCTTAATACACTGAATGACATTCGGAAGCAGGCACCGTCACCGAAACGAAATTAAATTCGAAAATAATTGTAATATGTTTAAGTTTCTGGAATCGATATCAAAAATATATGAAATTTTTATTCTGATTCCGATAATTGCATTTTGTTTCTGTTTCATACATCCAAAAGGAAATAACAAACAATTGTGATTTTGCACGCATCAAAACCGAAACGAAATCAGAAACTGTTTGTTTGTATTTCATTTGAAATTTTTTCATTTTATAAATACAGACAAAATTTTAGAGTTGCTGCGAAAATTTCTGAGAGTCTGGTATGGCAAATTCAGAAAACAAATGAGATGAACCATTTTTACTTTTCGCAGTTTGGCGCCAGGCATTTTCCTTTGCCAAGAAACGGAAGCACGCATGATTACAGTTCTGATTCAGGCTATGAAACGAAACTGCGTAAAACTATATTTCAGTTTCAGGTCCATGAATCAAAATACTTTTCTGTTTCAGTATATTATATTATAATCAATGTAGGTTTTAAATTTCGTGTGAATGAATAAAGGACTTGTTGTTTCCAATATAAATCACAAACAAAATTCTAATTTACTTTAAATTTATATATATAAAAACGAATCGTGGTTTGTTCCGATGCTTAAAACTCCAGAACGGCTGGGCCGCTTTGCATAAATTTTTGTATATGCGTCTGGGTGGTGCCCGGAATGGTTTAGATTTACAATTCGGTCCAATTGGACAAAGGGGCGTGGTACCTCCCATACAAACAAAAAATTAAAAATCAATTATTTCTGCTCCTGCTTACGGTATTTGAACAAAATTTGGTGCGTAGGTTTGGTGTACATATCTTAAGTGCTACAGCAAATATGGGCGGGATTGGACAATGGGGCGTGGTACCTCCCATACGAACAAAAAATTAAAAATCAATTATTTCTGCTCCTGCTTCCGGTATTTGAACAAAATTTGGTGCGTAGGTTTGGTGTACATATCTTAAATGCTACTGCAAATATGAGCGGGATTGGACAATGGGGCGTGGTACCTCCCATACAAACCATAAATTAAATATCCAATATTTCTGCTCCTGTTTACGGTATTTGAACAAAATTTGGTACATCGGTTTGGTGTATGTATCTTAAGTGCTGCTGCAAATATGGGCGAGATTGGACAATGGGGAGTGGTACCTCCTATACAAACCACAAATTAAAAAGCAATTATTTCTGCTCCTGCTAACGGTATTTAAACAGAATTTTGTATTTCGGTTGAGTGA
This sequence comes from Philornis downsi, assembly GCA_019455685.1. NCBI lineage: Eukaryota > Metazoa > Arthropoda > Insecta > Diptera > Muscidae > Philornis > Philornis downsi. The sequence goes on along the minus strand of JAHXMU010000090.1, from coordinate 478,372 downwards.
ACATATTTTAAGTTCTTCTGCAAATATAGGCGTTTCTTATTATAATAGACCGATTGGCATGAAACATTTCCAATAAAAATAAAATTTAAAGGCAAAGCAACGTTTGCCGGGTCGGTTAGTAAGTTTATAATATCAAAGCCAAAACGGAACTAAGGTCTCGTAATGGTCTCTGTTAGAAAGATACAATTCCGTAATTAAATAAGCTGAACAAAGTTTCCTTGCTGCTTGACTGAGTATTGTTTTAGGCCTGGTCAAAAATGGTCGTCAGCAATGAGAAGTTTATCTTCAATAAAGGCGAAAACGCTCGTCGGACGGCTGAAAATATGAATAATGCTTATGGTCCTGATATTATAACAAGCAATCACGCTCAATTATTATTTTCCCGATTCCGTTTCGATAACGTTGATGTCAAAGATGTACCATGCCAATTGTCAAAAATGTTGATAGAATAATAGAAATCCGCAAGCCCGACCGTCATGTAAGCACTGTTTCAATTACCCAGGAGCTAAACATTGCAACGAAAACTGTTTGGAATCACTTGAATCAGGCTGAATATAAATAGAATAGAAATAGAGGGTGCCACACGAGTTGACGCAAAAAACCCTAATGTACCGAATTTCCATTTCTGAATCGCTGGTGAATCGCACCAAAATCGACCAATTTCTGAAATGGGTGGTGACTGTTGACAAAAAGTGTTTCGTGTACGACAACGTCAAACGAAACAGCAGTAATCGCATAACCGAAAGCCGGCGCTGAAGATGCCACGCCAAGATAGACGTTTAAGGAAGTTTTTGCCGAACTCTGTTCATCTATTTTTCTTAATTGGGACGTCCGAAGGAAGCAATCGCCAAGAAATGGCGGCTAGGAAAGGATCATACCAGGGAACTGCAGGGTAGACGAACTGGCAAGACTAGGGACAACCTTACAGACTCCAGCCGAGTTGGAGTCCGAGGGCATGCCTCTAGCCACTTGCGAGATTCTACGGCGAGATAGGACATATTTAGCAACAAATGGTAGGTGGACGTCTGTCCGACGCTGTAATCAATCCAGGCAGATATGACCTCGCCTAGATCTGAAGTGTTCACAAACACTGCTGTAGCTATCAATATCCGACGTCTCATTGCTTGTATCCGTCACGACGGGACACTGTCTGATTGGAAGATATGCAGTGAGATTGAAGATTGAGACTAGTGACTTCTGCAGGAATTGTAGGGATAAAGAGGAGGAGGAGTCCATAGAACATCTTCTCTGCAATTGCCCCGCCCTGGCGAACAGGCGGGGATAAACACTGCGCTCTTATTTCTTTAGGTACCTAGGGAATCTGGACGATATTGTCGGACTTAAGAGCTTCTTGAGGCACTCAGGATGGTTCAACGGGGGAAGCTAGGGACATTCACATCTCTAGTTTTTGTGGTATCACAATTATCTATGCGGTCTAAATGAATTTGTCTATTCAGACTGCCACACTGACCAAACCTAACCTAGGATAATACCAGGCCATACACATAGATAATGAACCGAAAGAATCTCCAGAGCTTGGTTGAGAGGTTTTTATGCAATCGCCTTAAAATCTGGGTCTGACAGCAAACGACTACCACCTGCTCCTGCACGAATGTTGCTGATGAAATATTTGTCTCGAGGGAAGTGTATGAAAATCGATTACCCCAGTTTTTTGCAACAGGCACGAGAGTTTCTATGAAAAAGACATGGTGGAATTACCTTCAACACGGCAACAAGTTATCGAACAAAACGGTGCATATTAGGTCTATATCGGATCATTTTACATTATACCACGTTATCCATTTTTCGGTTTTAAAAGTAAAGTTAAATAAAACACACATAAAGCTATGATTTCGATAAAACTTTTTTCCATTACAATACTCGGACCTGGGCATTGTGTACGAAATACAATGTCATTTAAATGGCCGCTTCTGGATTGTTTGCAGCAGTGGATCCTTTGAGGTAGTTTTCAACCACTTTTTTCCACATTTCGGGTTGTATCCTGGCGATAACTGAACGAATGTCGGCCTTCAAATAGTCCAACGTTCAAGGATTATTCGTGTAAACATGGTCTTTGACGTAGCCCCACAAAAACCGTCTCAAGACATCAAATCGCATGATCTTGGTGGCCAATTAACGTTGCCAAATCGTAAAACTGCGCTTTCTGAAAACTTCTCATGCAATAAAGCCAAATCTGCCGTGTTATGTGGTTCATAGCACCGTCTTGTTAAAACCACAAATCGTCCAGTTCATAATCTACAATTGCAGGCCAAAACGAATCGGTTAACATACGGCCATAGCGCTCTGAATTTAATTTCGAATTATTCGCCACAGAAACGATATTTTCGACAGTGCGTACATTGCGATGATGCACAGGCCTGACCACATTTGTAACGCTTTCAGTCTCTTCAAGTTTCTTTATAATCTTTCTAATTCCTTGCACAGTAGGTCGAGTATGACGATCGTAATCACTCCATAATGCATGAAAAGTGCCCACGTTTCTATCACCACATTTGTAGTAAGTTTTAACTATTTTTAAGCGTTCTTTGATTGTTAAACGATCCATATTCGTAAATGACAAAGCTTTTACCAAATAAATAACACTTCAAATGACAGGTATTTAACGGCTGACAGCCTTGCCGGACCGGCGGTTTTAAAACTAATAAATGGATAACCTGGTATGTACATCAAAGTTATGCAAAAAATATTGGATTTCGTTTACTGCACCTTGATCGAAACGAACTATTTCTTTAAGCGACGGTCACTTCGATTTGTCTGGTTCCTTTGTGGCACTTTTGTAGCTGTTGGATACGGTGTATAGGTACATATGGATTTTGCTCTGTAGTGCCCCTGTAGCGGAATGAAAATGATTTCTTATCCTCAAAAAAGTGGAAGAGTGGAATGAAATAGTAGCATATTTCGTGGTATTGTAAATGATTGCCATATTTGCAATATGTTTTCATATATTGTTAAGAACCACTTAAAATTAGTGCTTCTTCTCAGAATCGGTTCCAACAGATCCGATTCTTCAAATTCCCGAAACTGCATATTACTATTGTGCAGAAATTTATAAACTTAAAAAAGAGCATAGATAACAGTTCAGGCCGTCAGTTTTGGTTTTGATTACTCTAAACACGAAATTAGCAACAGAAAGTTCGTTGGGATTAGTTTGTCATTTTAGCTTTAATTGGCATAGCTGTATAGAGACATACAAGAGAGCTAAAGCTAAGCTACGAATTTGCTCCAAATTTATCAATAGATAAGTGAATTTTTGTTAACTTATTTTAAACTCGAGCGAATGGCTTTTTAATTAAAAGTTTGGCCTGCATGATGCTCCCATCCACATTTTCAGTCATATTAAATTTCTATATTTATTAGTTAACAGTTCTCCGAGATTCCCACAATCCAGTCAAACATTGGCACTCACGTTTTCGCTTATTTGAAAGCAGACCAAACATTGTCCGATTCACGTTTGGCATTCGCATACGGTCAACAAATTACTTTGTTGACCATTCCACAAGAGCAGCAAAGCCGCTGAGACTCGAAGTGGAATAACAACCAGAGGGTGGGTCATAGGTGGGACTTAGGTGGGTCATTTCAACGTAACTGCATGGCAACGCGTCTCACAGGGGCGTTCTTAAGTAGGTTGGTTTATTTATTCGTACAAATTAAGTGCTAAAGTTGATTCATTAAGTTTGATGCCTTTAAGAAGGAAATTTAAAGTTGAATTTTCAAGTGAAAGCTAAATGAACAAAAAGAATCGAAATAAAACTTTCCTCATTTATACAACACCAATGATTGTTACAAAGATATTTCCGGTGTTGATAAGGACTTTTCGGGTTAAACAGAGCACTTTCTATCTGTAGACGTAATACCGAATATCCAACTGAAATCATTACAAATATTTTGTATTCAAGTTTGTACAGTAATTATGTTAACCAACAACATTTTTACACCTGCTCCTTAACATTTAGGTTGCATTCGATTTTGTTTCAATTTCATTTCATTGTGTAATGGACCGAAGCTTCCTAAGGATTAAGTATTATGTATTTTCTCTGGCTGGAGTTGAGAGTGAAATAAAACTTAATAAGTTTGTTGTTATACCGCGTGCGAGGGCACTCGCTGTTCCACCTGCCATTAATGAAGCAGCAAACGCGTGCCACCTGTAACTTGGCTACAACGATCACTGGCGTTTTTAACGGGGCTTGAGTGTTTTATGCGTCGCAACGATTAAGGTTCTTAATTGAAATTTTCGTGTATGACGACATTTAGCGGAGGGATGACTGCTTCGATGGACGGCACGCGGTTAAAGGTAATCATTTCATATAAACTATTTATCAGCCGGTTTTGTAGCAGGGAAGCGTATGATAGAGGGTGTCGTACAGCTGTAAAAAGGCAGCTGAGCTTAACCAAGATTTGAAGGTTTTTTTTTTTTTTGCCGCATCGTTGGGTAAACTCATAAAGAAGTACGTTCATGCTTTGATCGAAATTTATATGTAAATAATCAAGTTTCACATATTTTCATTGACCATATTTGCTAGCAAGAAAAAAGGCAATGTGAATTTACTTTTATCAGGTCATATTTAATATATATATTAATTGTATTTTTAACTTTTATTCATTTTTAAGGAATATATCTTTCAAATATTGGGCGTAACTGCGTTTAAAATGACAAATTCTAAGCTTTTAACTTCCTACAAAGGCGATCCCACAACTAGCCGCGACCTGACGTATAGATGGTGCCAGTAGTTTGAGAAAAAAAAACTATTTTGGAGAAAAGTTACAACCTTATAAAAACATATCTTTTAAATTTCAAGGCGCCACGTTGTTTAGTATTTTTATTTGAGCCATGAAAAAGTAAACGATCTCAGTGAATTTGTAAACATGGAAAAAATTGGTCACCTTTATGTAATTCAAAATTTCCATTTGAAAGCTTTTAGTCCAACCAATATTAAAGCCGAGCTAGATTCCACTCTGGAGGAGTCTGCTCCTTCGTTTACAACTGTAAAATATTGGATAACACAGTGTAAACGAGGCTGTACGAGCTGTGAAAACGAGCACCGTGATGGCCCGCCAATTGAGGATTCCATGCAAAACACGGTTAAGAAAATCCACAAAATGGTATTGGATGATCGTCGGCTGAAGGTACTTGAGCTAGTTGAAATGACAGGCATTTCAAAAAGTGTTATACATCGCATTTTAACCGAAGAGTCATGGCGTCTGTTTTTTTTTTTTTTTCGGGGGGGGGGGAGGGCGCATGGCATTATTTTTATTGATCATCTTCAGAAAGGAAAAAGCCATCAACGGCGCATACTAGGCTAATTTATTGCAGGATTTAGGTGATGAAATTGTGGGGAGAACGGCCGCATTTGGAGTAAAAGAAATTGCAAGACAATGCTCCAGCTCACACATCTACTATTGCAATGACCAATATTAATGAATTAAACTTTGAATTGCTTCCTCACGCACTTTATTCGGCAGATTTAGCTCTCTATTAGACTACTTTCTCTTTCCAATTGTGAAAAAATCGTTCGGTGGTAAAAGATTTGCCAACAATGAAGAGGTGGAATCTGTGGCTGATGGGAATTTTAAGGAGTTCAATAGTTCTTACTATGAACAGGGTATACTTAAAAGCTATTGAATATCGCTGAAAAAAGTGTATAGAGCTAAAAAGATATTGTGTTTAAAAATATGGAACATTTCTCAAAACTATTTTGTGTCTTCTTTGCAAGATCGGTTAGTTTTAGGACCGCCCTCGCATAACACACCCGAGTATTTCGAGTGATGTTTGGGGATTGACGGGAGCAACATTGGCTTCCTCTTCCCCTATTGTAGCGGGCTTATACATGAAGACTGTAGACTTTAGGCATACCCAAAGAAAAAACTATATAGAGGTGTGATATGATAGAATCTAAACGACCAATATTCCATTCAATCCAAACGCTGACATTAATTATTACCGTATTGTTCTCTCGATAATGCTAGAAAAAAACACATCTTGGCGAACAGCCCGTGATATTTGGCAAGATGTGTTTATTGAAATCATATGTGGTCATGATAAAGTCCTTTAATTTTAGGCAGCAAATAGTCCGCTATAGCAGCTCGATAAAGGGAGCCATTCGCAAGTATTTTTTTTTTTGGACAACCTTGCTTTTGAAGAAATTTAGGTCGATGATTTCACAAGCCTTGTTTTGTAAACTTTCAAGGTGCTGTTGTTGTTTTGCCGCGGCAAAGAACGTTTCTGAATCCATTCAGCTTGCTCTTCTGCCCCCAAGTTTACTTCATTGCTGAACAAAAAAACCCAAGGACTGAAATTGGAGTTGCCGCAGGAGAGAAGCACTATTTTATGATTCATCTTCTCCAAATATTCAGGAGCGGTGATGTAGGCGTTACGAAAATTCAAATCTTGTGTTGCAATTTTTCATTATTCAAAATAATCGCTTTTTGTTTCAGAAAATATTTCTCCACAATATATCGTCCGAAGAAAAACTTCATTGAAAAGTATTTCCACAGAATGGACTGGAGCAGCTAAATATATCTCCTTGGGTAATTTGGTGGACTGAATTCGAATCTGCAAATGTTTTTATTCGTTTTCTTACACAAAAAAATCATTAGTTTACTTAAAAATCAATGAGTTTTTAATAATGAGTTGCGTGATCATTTTTCAATAATTCACCAACACTTTGTCTGTAGTTTTCACTCTTATTTTTTCCAAAAAACTGTTCACGATGCTCTTGAAAGATTTCCAGACTGAATATTCATTGGAGAACGAAACATTGTGAAAAATGGTCTTCATTCAATAGCTTCCCGATCTGAGGGCCAACAAATAACCTTCTTTCATTTTAGCACATGACATTTTTCGGCCACTCTGTTCTGATATAATAATGACATGCAGCGCGGAATAGTCGTCGGGATAAACAAAGGAAACAGCTATATTTTGTGAAACCTCCTTACATACCAGTCAACAAACCAATGGCCTGAAACAAATTAATTTACAGTCATTTACAATGATCTATACTATATGTATATACAAAGAAATGTAAATGATACACCTTAAAGTTACCACAGATCTTCCATTTATTATCGTTGTATTTAAGTAATATCAAAATTTCAATCATTGATTCATAACTTTCCTTTATATTAACGGCATGAGCAATTGGTAATTGGAGTAATGTCACTTTGGATGGATGGTTTTTTCATTCTCTTTATGCAAAAGAAGAGCCTTAAAACTATACTTACAGTCATCAATAAATAATCTCTATTAAGTTTTGTCATATGGCTGGTTAATTTTTTGAAATAAACTATCAACGTCGGTACGAATACAGTATAGAACAGAGTTTCTTTTCAAAATATGCAGCCAATTCCCAGCTTCTATCTCTACAGATTGTTACTTTTGTCCCAACTGCAAGATGTTTCCACTGCTGCATACGTTAAGCTAGTAATTCTGCGTCTTGCTTCGTTAAAAGTAAAGCCCGAATTAGATCATTAAGCACAGCTTGAGTCACTAAATGGCGTTCGTCATCAGCCTGATACAAACTTCCACTGCTGGGGGAAGATGTTTCGGACTCACTGGGAATGACTGATGGACATTGAACTGGTTTGGAAACCGATGGGGCATTCGTTTAAGTAATATTTTTTCGATTTTTCATATCGAATGTAGTAACTTTTGTTAAACAGAAATGACAATCGTTTTGGTGGTTGATTAACTCTCTCCAAAGTATTGAAATTGAAAAATCGAAATAGACCACTTTGTATAAAACAGTTGTGCAACTATTGGAAAATATTGTTGGTGTCCACAGTTTGCTCAAGTTTCTGACAGCAATAGGAAAATAATGTAAATATGCATATTTTAATGATTCTGATATTGCACATCCTTTTTCTCCAACCAAATATTCGCCACACCCACAGAAAAGTAGCTTGAATCAGTAACACATGATCTCTCAAACATTATGCAGAATTAGAATGAATGTGGGCTTCTATCAAATTAATAATTGCGAAATTGTGGTGTCAGTATTGACTGTTTTACAGTATTGCCAGCATGCGATAAGAAATGAACAAGATATTATAGCCCAATCTTTATCCCCAAATTCGAATTCAGCGCACCCAGATTAGTTGAAAAACATGCTTCGTTTCTGTAGTCAATTTTTGTTTTCTAAATTTATAGACCTGTGTTATCTTAGGAAAATCTGACTTTAAGGGTTATTTATCACAAAATCTTCTCGCAGATTTTGATGGATTTGATGGATAGACAGGCACTGAACTGCAAGGGCACCTAATGCTCCACAGGATCGAAACTCATACATTCTGTACCATTGTTTGTAGTCCACAATATTGGGGACGGACATTAGCGACATAGATTCCTATGGCGATAGGAATTGTATGCCCTTTTTTCGCTGAGTGTTTGTAGTTTTTACAAATAGAAAAAAATTTTAAATGGAGTTTCTTTACACCGGCTATTACAAATTACGTCTTCGAAGAATATTATAAGAATGTTTTACTTTAATGTTAGGAATGAGAATAAAACAAATGTTTTTAAGTACATACTTCGTTATCGCTTTTTTTGGAAGTGTTTTCAAAGTGCTTCCTAGGAAGCGGTAAACATGCACGGGTTGAATCTTTAGAAGTGTTGAAAATATGATTCCTTTTTAATTTTTTGGTGGGCAGTTATTTCTGAAAGACATTTCAAAGACCTAATAAAAATGTATAATATTTTGTGTATTTTTCACATGAAAAAGGAAAATGTACAGGGTGTCCGTCGGGAAGGTGTACTACTTTGTTTATTTATAATTTTTGATTAAATGAAAGAGAATGGATCTTATATTGATAAATGTTTTACTTAATATCGGCAATTATGTATGGAATACAATATCATGTAAATGTCCGCCTCTGCTAGCCTCACAAATGCGAGCCCTTTTGAGCACATTTTTCATTATATTCTCACACATTTCATGCGGTATTTCATTAATTTCATCACGAATATTTTGTTTGAGTTGCTCAAGCGTTTCTGGTTTGTTTGCATAAACCTTGCTTTCCAGATATCCCTACAAGAAGAAGTCCGGAGCAGTCAAATCGGGTGACCGTGGAGGCCAATCAACATCACCATTTCTCGAAATAACTTGTTGTAGAGAAAGGTCTCGCAATAATTCTATTGTAATCCTGGCTGTATGCGATGTGACACCGTCTTCTTGATACCACATGTTAATCAAGCCCAAAGCAGTTGTGGTGTTAAAAAGTTTTCAATCATATCACGATATCGCTCCCCATTGACAGTTATCGTTACGACGTTTTTAGTTTCAAAGAAGTAAAGTTGAATTATTCCTCCTGACCAAATTGCACACCACACTGTCACTTTTAATGGAGGCAAAGGTGACTGATGAATAATTTGGGGGGTTTCCATTGCCCAGAACCGACTATTCTGTTTATTCACATATCCATTCAAATGAAAATGATTTTGATTTTTCCATGAAAATCGGGGTTGTCATGGGCAAGCTGTAACATCCTATTGGCATATGTACGGCGGCGTAAATGGTCTTGTGGAAAAAGCTCTTGTGTCAACTAAATAAATGAATGGAAATGGAAACAAATGCAAATCCTTGTGCAAAATTGTAGCCAAAGTTGTTCTTTGAAGACCAAGCTCCTGAGCACGGCATCGAATTGAGGTTGATGGATTGTGTTGAACACTTTCTTGAGCAGCAGTAATGTTCTCAGCCTATGCTGCAGCACGTTGTGGTCCATGCTTGGCCCTATCAGCTATAAACTTTGTTTTTTCGAAATCATTTACTACACGATAAATAGTGTGTCTTGTTGGCACGTTGTTTCTCCCACAAATTTCAGGTAACTTTCTCATTGTCACTGACTACTGATGGTTGATTTTGATAAAATGTTTTAACGATTAAATCATGTTGTCAAGCATTTTTCCATAATAAATTTGCCACGTCTCTACTTCACAACTGCCAAATATGAACTGTCAAGACTAATGGTTACCAAAATGGCGGCAAAACATAGAAGTATACCTTCCCGACGGACACCCTGTACTTTGCTAAAGTAGCAATATTCATCAGCCGCCCTGTATTCATATACATATAGACTCAATAAGAACAAAAGAAAACTTCAGTAGTCATAATCAAAATTATTCCAATTTTCATGAAATGTTAAAAATCGCAATTAAAACGAAATTACACGATTTTTTCCAAAGTCTGTCGTTAGCAAGAAAACCAGAAATCCAGAAGAAGTTGCAAAAGATCAGAACAGATCTAAATATAACAATCTTGATTAAAGCTGTTTGTATGTCAAACATTTAAACATTTGCAACAGCGTGCCAGATTTGTCCGGAAGTTACAAATCTAGCATTTATTTCTATCTCACCAAAATTAACCTCCTGTTTTATGAATTGGAAACTGGTGGAAAAAATCCAATATTTCGCTTCCACAACCAAAAATTTCATACATAAAATAGAAAAAACAATTTATCAATGAATATTCATGTAATCGCTTAAAAATTTTAAAAGGTTTTTTTTTCTCTCAATTCCATTAAACCACCTGCGAAGATTAATCAATGAGTATTTCAGCAATTATGTTTAATTTAATAACTACTATTTTTTCATATCACGTAGAAATATTCCGGGAATTTTCCGCCAAGACATAAAGCAATTCTGCATGAATTATAAGAGATGGTAAAGGTATCCTGTTTTGTAAAATTAAATGCGTGAAAAATTGTAAAACGCTTAGATCAACACGTTTTTATTAGATGGCAACAATTCAATGCAAACAAGTAAGGACGATCATGAAATTGTTTGTATCCCTGGGTAGCCAGCGAAACGAAAGGACGATAAACATTCACATAAAAGGACAGAAAAAATCACACAGCGAGAGAGAGGGAGAGAGCGACAGATCGATCGTAATTGAAAAACGCATTTGGCTGAAAATCTTCAGAAAACAAGTCGAGACAGTAAAGTAATGGCTAAAAGGCGTCGTTCGTGTTATGCCATGGCAAAAGTGCCATCAAGACGGAGACAACATTGATGATGACTGCCTCCAATCAGTTTTTGGAAATTCCTGTCAACATGTGGCCAACACATGTGGACAGTTTAGTGCACGGAATTTCCCCATGCAAACCGACTACTTTCTAAGGAAGGGAGCACTGACATCGCATTAAGGATGAAAATGGCAAGTCCTTGCTCGCCACAGGTGTGTATAAAAGGCGCGACAGTGTTTGCGCTACTTCGGTTGAAGACACTGCAAAACTCGCACACAAACACACACACACACACACACACACACATGTAAACTGCGCCTAATCAGTGTAAAAAGCCATTGTGACACAAACACCCGTGAAGCCGGACAAAGTAATGCTACTAAGACAAAAGATCATCATAAAATTATATTATATGTTAATAAAGTCAGTATTCGTCCTTCCACCAGAGGCTGGGAAAAACTCGGAAAACCTCGGGGCAAATTCACGCCTTAATGCATAACATGTGTGTAAGTCAGTCAGGTCATAGTGGAAAACACGGAAAACTCACGTTTTACCTTTGTATCTGTCTTTCTTGTGATACCTGTCGCCTTTATTTGGCTAAGATCACAGAGATCATGAATGAACGAGCAAATAGTGTTTGCAAGGTAAATTTTTTAATTCTCTGGGATTTGAAATACTCGTATGTTGTTTCTTTCATACATAAAATCCATAATAATTATTATTCTGAATGTGTTCTGCTATAAAGTTTCCCAACAGGACTTGCAGTCCGCTACGTGAGGAAAACAAAACAAAAATATATGGTGAATGATGGTTCATACCAACATGGTATGGAACTGACTTTTGTTCGCATCACTCAGCACTGCTACGAAAACTGTTGATTCATTACTACCTGATATAACGTGGGAAAAAAGGATTTATGTCTATCCCGGAATGCGGTGGCTTTTAGTTCGTTTAGGTTTCTGTCACACACAAAAAAGAAAATTGTTATGGTGAATAAAATTATTATTAAACTTGGCTAAACTCAAATGTTGAAAATTGCTTACTTAATTGGTAGTATTAATTACAGTCTATATGAGATTGCTATGATTGACAAAGCGCCTAAAAAGTCAAATCTAACACTTTATTTCAAAACTCTTTGTAGTGCAGATCTACATAGTGTAAAGAAAGATTGTTTAAATAGACTATAGAGGGCGTTGCGAGATATTAAATTCGTATATTTATTGACAAGTATAGGACTATACATTTAATGGTTTCAAAACCAATGGTCTGGCAAGCCTGTCGGCTGTAAATGTCTGTCATTTAAAGTGTTATTTATTTAGTGAAAGGTTTGCCATTTACGAATATGAATCATTTGCCGACCGAAGAACGAGTAAAAATATTTAAAATTTACTATAAAAATGGTGATTCAAAAGTGGGCTTTCCATCAAGCAAAATTTCTTCAGCGATGAAGATCATTTCTCACTCGATGGATATGTCAACTAACAAAATTGCAGCACAGAGTACTCGGAGAAGTGATAGTTTCTGAACTGGAAGTGTTTGTTACGAATTATGGTCTGTAGCTGTCATTGGGCTATATTTTTTCGAAAACTACGTCGAAAGGCACCCACTGTGGCACCTAATCCAGAGGGAGTCATATAAATGATATTGTATTTCGCACATACGTAATGCCAAGGTGCAAGCATTATAATGAAATAAAAGTTTCATCAAAAACAATTTCTTTTTTTGTATTTTATTTAACTTTATTTGTAAACGAAAAATTGGTAACCCTATTCAAGGTGTTTTCAAAAAATAAGGTGAATTTTCAAATTTCGCTAGCTACGTACATTCAACTTTCGATTATTATTTTTTTTATGTTGGTACACTCGTCCCGAAGATATGTTGACAGTTTCTTCCATATAGCATGTTTAGTTTGTTTGTGAGAGGCATAAATAAGACAAGTGTTTTACGTGTTCGGTGATTTTCTGCTATCGAAAAAATGGATCAAAGAAGTTGCATCAAATTTTGTGTAGAAAATGGAATTAATTGCTCAAAAACACTGTTTACAAGTGGTACCAGCTTTTCACAGAAGGTCGAGAAGATATAAATGACGACGCTCGCTCTGGATGCCCCAGCACATCAACAACCGGTGAAAATGTTGAGAAAGTGAAGAAAATTGTTATGGAGAATCGTCGAATCACAATTAGAGAAGTTGCTGAGGATATCGGCATATCGGTTGGCTTCGGTTGCCAAGCAATCTTTTCGGAAATTTTGGGCATGAAGCGTGTGCCAGCGAAGTTCGTTCCAAAATTGCTGGATTTTGACCAAAAACAACGTCGCATGATCATCGCTCAGGAATTGTTGAATGACGTCGACGATGATCCAAATTTGTTTAAAAGGGCATAATAACTGGTGACAAATTATGGACATATGGTTATGGCATCGAAACCAAAGCCCAATCGTCCCCATGGAACAGTCCAGAACAGCCAGGACCAAAAAAAGCACGGCAAGTTCGATCAGATGTCAAGGTTTTGGGCACTGTTTTCTTCGATTACCATAGCGTAGTCCATCAGGAGTTCTTGCCACAAGGTCGTACGGTAAATAAGGGGTATTACCTTGAAGCTATGCGCCGTTTGCGTGAAGCAATACGAAAAAACGCCGGGAATTGTGGAAAAAAATTCATGGCCTTTGTATCATGATAATGCACCTGCTCACTCATCTTTGCTTGTGAGGGATTATTTTGCCAAAAACAACATCGTTATCACGCCTCAGCCACAGTATTCACCAGATTTGACCCGCTGCGACCTTTCCCTGCTTCCAAAATTGAAGAGACCCCATGAAAGGAAGGCGTTTTAAGACGCCCAAAACAAAATGACCCAAAAAAATATTATGAAAAATTAGCCAAAAAATATGCGCCCAGAAATAAATGAAAATTGATTCAAGCAATAAAATGAAAATTCACTTAAAAATAAATGAAATATTGTGGAAATTAAATATGAAAAATTAATCAGAAACGTTATTGTTCACTGTTATTTATCGTATAATTTATCACCCAATTGAACAGTATTTTGAACAAAATGTTGACCAAACAAATAATTATATTTTGTGGTCCTTTCAAAGTAGCAACTTTTCAATCCTTTTCTGCAACAGACTCCTTACTTTTAGTCCTTTTCAAAGTTGTCTTCAGACGGCTTCAATTCAATAAATACATATGATTTTGTTTGCGGGGGGATTCACTCAGTTAAGGAACGTGATTGCTTTTAAGATGGCATTTTCTACCAAATTTCTAGCCTCTGGAATTTCACTTGCTTTGTGTGGATCCTTTTTTTTTTTTTTTGTTTGATCTTTTTAAGGCAGTAAATTCAATCAATCAGTTGAATTAAGTCACAAATTTGTTGAAATTTTACATCTGACCAAACCGGATAGAAATCTGAAATTGAAGTTAGCGCCGCAGACATAAAAAAGTCCAAATATAAGTCGCGCGATTGCTCTTTTTTTCGATTCAATTCAAATGCATTCTCTGGGGAATTCTTTTGATTAAGGGATTTCGTCAAATTTCTAACCTCTAGAATTTAACTTGCTTTGCATGGATCCGTTTTTTGTCTTTTAAAGCAACAAATTCAATCAATCACTTTAACTAAGTCCCCAAAACTAATGAAATTCTTAATCTCTCAAAACTTGCTGGAAATCCGAAATTGAAGTAAGCATAGCAGACAAAAAAAAAAATCATGTGAAAGTGGCGTTCATTTTTGTTTGTTTTTTAATTTTTTTATTTATTTAGTTTTTAATAACTGTTAGTCAATTATTTTTTTTTTTATTTTCTGTTGAAATGAATTTTTTTTGTTCAAAGATAATTACTGAGTTTTGGTCACAAAACCGGTCACTATGACAGCCTCGTAAGACGGTGCGTTATCATGGTGCAAAATCGATAACTATTCCTTCCACAAATAAGAACTTTAACTCTCTCAAAAGATGCCTAAAGTCTACATAATATTCTTTTTTTGACGTCTAACCCATCACCCGACAATCTAAGACATAAATCAATATAATGTTAACTTTTGATTCGCAGTGGAATCTCAATGAACCGGCGCAAACAAAGGCCAAGCAAGTATTGACGGGCAGGACGGCTGTATTGTCCGGGAATCATTTGCTATGAACGGCTCCCCTAAGGACAAGCTCTTAATTCGGCCATATACTATCAACTATTGGGCTGTCTGAAGTAAGCTCTGTGTTCCACGAAAACGGCGTTAGGCCACACTCGTCGTTAGTTACTCGCCACAAACTCGACAGCTTAGATGGGAGGTTCCTATGCAATCACCTTATAGTTCAGACCTGTCAGTAGACGGTGGCCACCTGTTCTTGCCTATGACGAATGACTTTGCTGGCTAGACTTTCGCCTGAAAAGAAGCTTGTGAAAATCGACTGTTCTTTTTTTTGCCAATAAGGACAAGAGTTTCTATAAGGGAGGTAAATTTGAATTTCAAACAAGTTATCGAATCAACAGTGTATTTGACCTAGATTGGATTATTCCAACTGTACTAAATAAAGTTTTCAACGTCATGCAGAAATAAAGGATTTCCATCCACTAAGCTTACTGTAGGTTACTGTAGTTCCAAAAGCGCTAATCTGGCAAGGCTGTAAACTGTTAAATACCTGTCAGTTGAAGTGTTGTTTATTTAGTGAATTATGTGCTATTTAGGAATATGGATCGTTTAACAACCGAAGAACGCGAAAATATGTAGTTAAAAGTTACTACAAAAGTGGTGATTCAAACGTGGGCACATTTCTTGCACGTGGTGATTATGGTCGCCATATTCGAACTACTGTACAAGGAATTGGCAAGATTATAAAGAAATTTGAAGAGACTGGAAGCATTACAGATGTGCCGCCGAAAACATCGCTTCTATCAGTGAAAGTATGGCGAATAATTCGAATTTATCAATTCCACGACATTCTCAGCAATTGGGCCAATCTTACGACTCATTATCGCGTATTTTTAATTTGGATTTGGACCTCCATCCACATATAGGCCAACTCACGCAAGAATTAAAGCCGGATGACCATTCACAATGCCGTAGATATGCTGAGTGGATGCTACAGCAACAGGCTTTCAACGCTGATTTTTCGAACAAAATTTTCTTCAGCGATGAATCTCATTTCTCACTCGGCGGTTACGTCAACAAACAAAATTGTCACATACGAGTATGGGGCTCGAAGAACCCAGAAGTGATTGTGGAAAAGCCGTTGCATCCGGAAAAAGCAACTGTTTGGGGCGCATTATAATCTGGAGGTGTCAATGGGCTGTATTTTTTGTTCTCAAAAATAAAGCTGGAGGAACCGTTACCGTCAATTCATAATGCTATGGCCGTATGTTAACCGATTTTTTTTAGCCTGAAATTGAAGATTATGAACTGGACGATATGTGGTTTCAACAAGATGGTGCCACGAGTCACACAACACGACCGATTTTGGCTTTACTGCATGAGAAGTTTTCAGAAAACGTAATTTCACGTTTTGGCGACATCAATTGGCAACCAAGATTATGCGATTCGACATCATTCGGTTTTTTTGTGAAGCTGCGTCAAGGACCAAACGTACCAACCAAAATGTGCGAAAAAGTGGTCGAAAACTACGGCAAAAGTATCCACTGCTGCAACCAATCTACAGACGATCATTTATATTACATTATATTTCGTACATACTGCCAATGTCCAATCATTATAATGAAATAAAAGTTTCATCGCAATCACAGCTTTATATGCGTTTTATTTAACATTCTTTTGGAAACTAAAAAATTGATAACCCTGTACTTTCCACTTGGTTTAAGCTATAAAATCGATTTCACTGACTGCTCTCTTGTTTGTCTTTGAAAACTCTGCCACAAATACGAACGATAAAATTTTGTATGAAAAGTCACCGTAAATATTTCACCAGTTCAGCACATCCGATTTGGGTTTCCCACATTTGTTACACAAACTACGAGTATTTTTCATATTGAAATTTTCCATACACTGATCACAAAACCATCATCAGAGAAACCTCAATTTGATGGCATGGAAAGCGAATCATTCATCCACCCATCTTACGTTCATCCTACCGCTTTGTGAAACCATCGAATATTATATTGAGAGACATTTATCTTAAACATTCTGTGCAAACTCCAGTCTAATCATGCAAATCACATCGCTGACTCTTTGTCATCAGTGGTTGTATGGCTGGGTTAACTTTATCCTTTTGCTTGGCTGAGCATTATTTAGAGTTTTTGTTTTCTTTTTCCTATTTCGTTTTAGAAATGGAATATATTATAGTTTTTTGTAACATTTCGTATTGTGCACACTTTCATTGTTTATTTATTTTGAAATATTGTCGGTTGTTATCTTGCTGACACCCTTTCGGGGTTAGCCCTTTTATCCTGTGAATTTTTGCCAACATTTATCACATGAATTCTTAGCAATTTTAAAATTTGCCTGTTGTTCTTTACATCGGCTACTGATTTGTATCAGTTGTTCTCCTCTACCAGTCCGAAGGCATTTTATTTTTCTTCAAGGTGTGAAATTTCATATTATTGTTATTTATTAATACTCTGTTGGTTGTACAAATATTTTCTTACCTTATGTTTTCACCCATTTCTTTTCGCTTAAGTCGAAATCCTTAAGCCATGATTTGTGACTTAATCTTGACACAAAATTATTCCTTGAATGCCAAAATGTTAACATATAATGTGGCAATTTTTAATACAAAATTTAAAGTAGGTACAAACGAAATATGATTCCCAAAATGACGAAGCAAATTTTTCTTTGCGATTAGAATATAATCTCAACCTGAAGATAAATGTTCGCATTAAAGGATATGTCTTCATCATAGCGATTAGAGCTTGTTAACAAGCCCTAAAGAAAACACAAAGATATTTGAAAACAAACCAATATCGCTAAAATTTAAGCGAAGTTGTCCCCCAAATAAATTGGAAAGTAACATTTTAGAAGCCCATGAGTTGTCTGCATAATTCACTAGCATTAAATAAGTCAATAGTTGAAAGGTGTTTTAAGTTAAACTCGAGCAAATATTAAGAAGTGGGCAGTCGACCCAATATTGCTCTTACCTAAGAAGGGAGTGACAAATTCAGTACAGAGATTTCAGTCAGGTGAACTGACTTACCCCACCCAACGTTCTTTTGTATTGTTGCAAAAAATACTCCGAATTAAAAGCAGGAAAATTGTAATTTTCTGAAGTCCTTGGAAATTGCTGAAGGACTACCGATTGTTGCTAAATCAGCGAACTTGCATGTGTGATACCCTAAGGGGCAGTGCAATCTATTTTCATTCGCAGTGCTTAATGACGATGCGACCTCAATTATACTGAAGATAATGCAATTGAATGAAAGATAGGAAAATAGGATAGAAAATATAAAAATTAAATGAGGTAATTTGAATGGGAGGTACTAAAGAAGGCATGGTCATTATGTCTCTTTTCGCATTTTATCCAGTATTATATTAGCGGGAATTTAAGTAACTTCAGGCTACGAATTAGGAATTGCAGTGGGAAATCAAATCTCAATAAATCGAAGAATTAGTATAGGAGTTACCAGAATGGACGTTGAAGCGTCGCCCTTTTTCATTCTCAGGACATAGGTTACCAAATGCGTAATATGTGGCTAAATTGGTCGAATTTGGTACAAACGATTTGAAAATGTGGAAACAATAATATATGAGTTAAATCGGTCATGTCAGCTACCACAATGGGCGTGGTTAATTTATTAATTTTTTTCCGATATCGTAGAAAATTCTGAAGCAATGTAATGGATACAAATCTAGACTACTACAGTTGATTAATTAGAAATTGCAAAGGATTGATTACATTTCCAAAAATCAGTCAATTTGAAAGGCAGATACCAAAACGCTTAGCATGTACCAAGTTTGACTAAATTTAACGTAACCGAATGGAAGATGTGAAATCAAGAAAATATGGGTCAAACCGGTCATTTGTATGGAAGATACCCCAAAGAGTAGGATTAATTAATCGGTCGATTTTTTGTAAAATTTTACCAGGATTTGTAAAGCAATGAAATGAACGAAAATTTGGATTTAGCGCAGGTTTTGAGTTGCGGCAGGCTTCGAATATAGAGTTTCAGGGAAGAAATTTAATTTCGAAAAATAGGTCAATTTCAATAATAATAGAGGTAATAGAAACAAGCGTATCCATATAGCCCATTTACAATCGCCGGCTAGCAGCAACTGACACAATATTAAGCTGTGACAAGTTCTAAGAAGTTCCATTAATATTTACAGCAATTATCATGTCCACCAGCCAGCCAACCAGACAAACGGACATCGCCCAATAAAAAGTTTTGAAACACATTTAGTTAAAAGACATTTGGTACTTTAAACGCTGCCTCTGGATGTTACGTTTTTGGATGTATCAAATAAATATATTAGGTGCGCAATTAAGTTCCAATAGATGGCGCCAGCTGTAAGTGATAGTCGATTTTGGCATAACTTAAACGTCATGAGCCAAGCTTGGATACATAGTACACACACCGCCTCGACACAGTGATTTAGTGATTTGTTTTGACTTCATATTCTTTTGGTTGTGTGAATACATATGATTTTGTAGCAAATAATCGTCACATGCGGGAAGTATTGACTTTCTTCTTTCAATTGAAAAAAAAAAAACGGCAGATGAAGCTCATCGAGAGCTTCAAAATGTTTATGGTGATGCTGCTTTAAGTGAAACAACTGATCAAGTTTGGTGCCGTCGCTTTGTAGACGGTGATTTTAATGTTGACGATCGTTCGCGTGAAAGAAGGCGAAAACCCTTCGAAGATAAGGATTCGCTTGATAAGGATTCGTGTCAAACGCAGACAGAGCTTGCTTTAGTATTAGGAGCTACCCGCCAAGACATTTCCAAGCAATTGCATGCATTGGGAATGATTCAAAAGCAAGGAACTTGAATTCCTTATGAGTTAAAGCCAAGGGGCATTGAGCGTGACGATTATTTGACACAAAATCATACATATTCACATAGCCAAAGGATATGACGTGAAAAGCAAATCACTATTATGCCGATGTGGTACGTTTACCATATGACTAAGCTTGGCTCATGACGTTTAGGTTATGGCAGAATCGACTAGCTGGCGCCTTCTATTGGCAAACAGCGGGAACTTGTTTTCACACCATAAATACGGAATAAGGAGTGTGTATACCCCAAGTCTTTTAGCCCTGACGAAAATCAGTTAATCAGTTAGTAATGAAACAATTTTATATATATAGATTTTACATATGAATCCTAGATTCATATATTTTATTCAATTGTACTAAATCCAATGTGAGCCAGCAAGCATCAGGCGTTCAGTTAGCTAAATTCTGCTAATGATAATAGATTTCATAGCCACGCTCTTTATGGTATCACAATTTCAAACTGACAGGTTTGGTAAAAACCCATAGTTTCTCTATTTTTTATTACGGAATGATTTGAGAAAGTTGTTATTTTATCTATTTTATTGCGCGTTAATTGAGGTAGTTTATCGATAAGAATCTGGCGATTTATCACGACCTTTCTGGTGTCCCATACATTTTGCATCAAGGTTAAAATAAGAATGGCTAAAGGCAAATGTAAATCAATTCACCTGACTTAGATTTCTGTACTAATTTAACAGCATTCACTGTGGAGAATATCTTTGACGAAGACTTGATATTCGACCGCACTTTTCAATGTCGAACATTAATTTTCCCTCTCACAAAAGAACACTTTACAGTATTCGACTATAGAAAAGCGATGGTAATGAAGGATCTATTTTGGTCTATGTTTATTTATTTATTATCTAAATGTAACGTCCTCTGCAACATCAGCATTAAAGTGGCAAAGTATCATCGAAACGCACATTTCTCGTAGGGCTCATTTTTCCTAGGCTTTCTTAGCGAAGTTGTGTGGACGCCATTCTTTCCGAATCTTAACCTAGCAAAGCTCATTGTAATTTCGTGATTGATAACAATGCGTTGCTTAATTTTTATCACAATCGATCAGCAACTTTGACCGTTTTAGAGAATTATTAAAATTGTTGCTGACACATATTTCGCTCTATGGCAGTGTAAGCACATATCGTATACCAAATGTCATTTGTAAATCTCTTATAGCTAATGGAATACACTCGTT
This sequence comes from Philornis downsi, assembly GCA_019455685.1. NCBI lineage: Eukaryota > Metazoa > Arthropoda > Insecta > Diptera > Muscidae > Philornis > Philornis downsi. Next base: position 457,273 of record JAHXMU010000090.1, on the reverse strand, counting down.
CAGAATGTTATGGACGGCCCTATTCCTAGGTAATAGTTTGGCCGCTGGAACACATTATTTACAAAGATTGAGACACAGTCCATTTCACATTCGGAGATATTTCCTTCTATACCAGTAGCATACGCATCAAAAAATCGTATTTCGGTATCTCCAAGAGTTCATGAGGTACGGCCGCTCAAACCATTAAGTTGTGTGGGTGATGCCATGCTCGTTTTATCAATATTTACGTAACATAATGTTCGATGATTTTGTGATTGATAATGAAAGGATATCGCCCATTTATACTTCTGATACTTCTTGCTGTATCAATAGTATAGGCATGTATTAAATAGCGTCTTTATACCTCTAATAGTTTATGAGATACGGCCGGTAAAGTTTTTATTCGTATAATCGGCTCAACGCCCCTTTTTGCAATGTTAATCTGATATAACATAAAACAATTTTCTGAATTACAGTAACGCCTATCGTTCAATTTTTATAACGATCGGCCAGTTTTTCTAAAAAATAGGTTGGTTACCGCCCACTTTTCACTCCAACATAATCCCTTTTTTATGCCAGTAGCATGAATTTAGTATTTAGTATGCTTGCTTCCGTATATCTATAATATTTCATTAGATACAGCCGTTCAAAATTTGTTATTCGTATCAATCATCAATCAATCAATCAAGACAAAATGCGACACATCATGTTATCCTATGTTCCTTTCCGGCGTGATATAAATATACTCTCGATTCGGAACAACAATACAAATAAGCAAACATACATACGTTCATTTGTATAAGATATGTTTCACATTTATAAGGCCACTCAAAAATTTGCTTTATTTGTGTAAAACTACATTTTTTGTTGTTATGATGTTCTGGCAAAATACTTGTTTGGACAAAACAATCATGCACAAAAACTTTGAAATTTATGCAGATAACGATACTTTTGTTTTTGCGACAATTCGGGTTTTAGCATGTTTCACAATTATAATGCCAAGTTCAATTAGCGAGTTTTTAAAGGTGCAGGCGATAAAATCACTATTATTTTTGTGAGGAAGTGATAAAATTCAGCAATAAAAAAGACATGACGCGAGACATGACAGAACACGAAATAGGTAAAATAATCGCTTACAAGGACGAAGGATGCAAATTGAACAGGAGCCGTAGTCTCATTCAAAATTTTTTACGAAATACTGGCGCTACTGGCGCTGGATCTAATAAACGCTAGCCAGTTTATGACATTGATTCTTTTAGAGAAAAGCCAGAATTTTGTTTGCCTGCTGACGTGATGGCCTTATAAATATGATATAGATAGATAGATTATTCGAAAGTTTATTGCGACAGCATATCTTCGCAGGCATCCGAATGCTAAATTTGGTTTATGTTACAAACATCAATACTATCTCAGTATACACCGTACCGCACTATACGTTGTAAGGCATACAAATTATACCCGAAATCCTGGGAAAAATACGTTCTCGTCCTCTGCAATGTTTCGTTTTGAAACAACCCGGTGGGCCATAGTTTGTGCATCTTTGTACTACCTCAGCATACACCGTACCTCACTATACGTTGTAAGGCTTACAAATTTAAACCCGAAATCCCGGGAAAAATACGTTCTCGTCCTCTGCAATGTTTCGTTTTCAAAATATCCGTTGAGCCACAGTTTGTACATCTCTGTACTGCAGTAAATCTTCTACGCATCTGTTGAACTCATAGATATTTATATGTACAATGTTAGGCTATATTGGGCTTTTACAATTTTAAGAAAATTCTATTCACTGGATTTTTGCAATGCATACAGGAATAGTGCAAATTAACTTCATACAAGACAATCGATTCTGGAATTCCCTCTTTATAATTAATTACCTTTGTCACAAATTTAAAGTTTACGGATACGTCTTTTTGTTATTTTACAATTTGGCTTCTATTGGCCACAATGACCACCTAAATCTATATTAATCCTTGACGTTCCTTTGAAATTAAAATGATTCACTTGAAATCTACAGGGAGCACAATGGCAATTTATAGAGGACAAAATATTCTCCCCATTAAAAGGACTAGAATACGGGTTTTCATTTATGTGTTCTTATTAAAATATTTAATGAAAATATTTACTTTCAATTTAACATACAACAATTGTTGAGCATTGTCTTCTATCAACTGCCGCACAGGCAATCTAATCTATCAATAAGAAAATATAGCAGCCATCATCTCGAAGGAACTGCTGTGGCAAGTATTATGACAATCATGCTCATATATATATGTATCGAATGCAATTGTTTAAGATCTGAGCTGATTTATGTACAGTGAGGTGCAAAAGTGGAGCATTTCATCGTATATTTTTATAGCCAAACGCAGAACAATCATAAATTTTGTTAAAAGTCGATGGGATATATCTAATGGAGCATTTATTTTCCATTGGTTTTGGTCATATAGCCACGAGGAGAAAGGGAGTTCTCATTGTTCGTTTATGTAGTGGAAAAAGTTCAATGAATCACAAGCTAGAAATTTTCGGATGATATCTAATTCCGATATATACGAGTACACACTTCTAGATATATATATATAACTGATGATATACAAACAGCATCGATTTGGCCACAAAGTGATCTGAATATGGACTTGCCACGGAGTCCGAAACGCATTATCCTTGTAGCTCTATTACTGAATTTACTTTGAAAATATCTACTTGACCTCATAGCCAATTTGGTGCACATTCTTATGTACGTTATCAAGAAATTATCATTAAATTGGTAACTGTGAAGACAAAAACCTCTACAGATACTAAAAATAAATCTTCATCCAGAAAACTTTTTCTTTTTGTAATAGAAAGCTAATTATGAACTCCAGTGTCTGCATTACGCCAACCCGAAATATTACTTATTACTCGATTTATAATCTGGTGCTAAATAGAGGATATCAGCAAGACCTTGATAATTGCCCTCTATTTGCAAAGCGTTTAATACAATGTGTCTCAAAAAAAGGTTCACATCTGGAAAATCGGTCAAAAAAATAATAAAAAACAGGTTCTTAATTATTGAAATACGCACATTGAGAATCTGTTTCTTAAAAATAATATCATTCTAATGTAAACCCTCGCATTCACAGCACTCATTTAAAAGAACAGTACAATTTCTTATGACGACTCAGCAGGTACACAGACTCCGTGATGGCTGTCATGTCGTGACAGAGGTTTTTCTCTCAACCGCGCCTGAGAAGTTAGTTTTTTTGGCGTAAACTTTAGACTAAGATACCCCTACAGGAACAAATTCCTAAGGTTTAAATCAGGACTATGAGGAGGACAACTTATCATCTCTACTGCAGACCAATTTGCCAGGCAAAATATCAAGAACTCGTGGCAAAAATGCGTTGCACGTTCATGACGTTATTCCGTCCTGCTGGAACTATTATCTTTGGATATAGCTAGAAAAATCTTGCAGTCTAGACGATAAGAAGTTGTCTAACATCTCCACATAACGCTCTGAATTTATTGTAACTGCACGTTCCTTTTCATCTTCAAAAAATTTAAGAACAGATAATTCTTCCTGAAAACATCGCAATCCATATGGTCACATTAGGAGAATGAAGGGGCACTTCAGGGCACTGATTCGTTGCACTTCAGTAGCAGCAGTTGTACTTACTCACGTATCCATTACAAGATGTAAATTTTGAAAAGCATTCAGTTACGAAGTCAAGCTTCTAATTGGCATCCTGGAGCATTAATTCTTGCTGCAACTGAAGTTCGTAGGATTGCAACTTTAGATCCTTGTGAAAAATGTGGTGAAGTGATTATCAATACACATTTAAAACACTTGCGCACTTTTAAATTGGAAAGACTGAACAGACTGATCAACATCCTTCCTACGTTTTCTACCATTCTTGATGATCGCTCAGATTGGGGGTTTTCCAGTGTTGATTTGATTGAAGTGACGCAGAACTCGAATATTGTAGAATCTTCTACATACTACAGAAACCGGATTAAAGATTTTTGTGAAACCCTAGCAAACGTACTGCGTGGTTCGGTCCCGAAAAAAACTACATAATGATTGAATTCATAATAGCCAGGGTACCATTTGGATTTGGTTTTCGGATGCTGTTGTTCTAACGTTGTCCTTCCGGCAATCAGTTGCTTAGAGAACAATATCAGTGGCTTTCTTACTTACTTATTAAGATGGTAACAAGAATAGCCATAAGCTTAAGTCTTCACGGTCTTCACATCAGCTTTTCATTGCATTTCAAATTTCCGGTCCTTTTGATCGCCCTCTCATCAACTTCATAGTCGACAACTTTTCGAGCCGAAGAACTTAGGTCCATCCGGACGACACACCCAAGCCAAAGCGTTTGCCGTATTTTGATGCACTTGACCACGTCGATGTCGGTATATGGATCAAACAGCTGGTTCATATGATGCCAATACTTTCCCTGAATGATGATGAATCCTTTCATATTTCAACATTAGTAGACCAGTAATACTCTTCTTTTAGTCTTCCGAATAACATCTTTAGTTTCATTCGCAGTAAAACCGAAGTAGATGAATTCATCCATCATCACTTCAAAGGTATACAAGGTGTCCGTCGGGGAGGTATACTACTTTGTTTTGCCACCATTTTGGTAAACATTAGTGTTGACAGTTCATATTTGGCAGTCGTGAAGTAGAGGCGTGCTTAATTTATTATGGAAAAATATTCGATAAATAAACGTGTTTTAATCGTTAAAACATTTTATCAAAATCAGTCATCGATTACTGAGACGATGAGAAAGTTAAGTGAAATTTTTGGGAGAAACAACATGCCAACAAGACGCACTATTTATCGTGTAGTAAATGATTTCAAAGAAAGAGGGTCTGTAGCTGATAGGGTCAAGCATGGAACACAACGTACCGCAAGATCGGCTGAAAACATTACTGCTGCTCAAGAAAGTGTTCAAAACAATCCGTCAACCTCAATTTGACGCCGTGCTCAGGAGCTTAGTCTTCAAAGAACAACTTTTGCCTCAATTTTGCACAAGGATTTGCATTTGTTTCCATTTAAGATTCAGTTGACACAAGAGCATCTTCCATAAGACCATTCACGCCGCCGTACACATATGCCATGAAAAATTGGCCAAGAGGTCATTGGACTGGCCCTTAATTCTTTGAAACTGAAAACGGCGTAACGGTAACTGTCAATGGGGAGCGATGTCGTGATATGATTGAAAACTTTTTAACGCCACAACTGCATGCTTTGGGCTTGATTAACATGTGGCATTAACAAGACAGTGTCACATCGCATACAGCCAGGATTACAGTGGAATTACTGCGATACCTCTTTCCACAACAAGTTATTTCGAGAATTGGTGATGTTGATTGGCCTCCACGATCGCCTGATTTGACTGCTCCGGACTTCTTTTTGAGGAGATATCTGAAAAGTAAGGTTTTTGCAAACAAACCAGAAACGCTTGAGCAACTCAAACTAAATATTCCTGATGAAATTAATGAAATACCGCGTAAAATGTGTGAGAATTTAATGAAAAATGTGCTCAAAAGGGCTCGCAATTGTGAGGCTAACACTAATTGCCGACATACATAATTGCCGACATTAAATAAAACATTTATCAATATAACATCCATTTTCTTTCATTAATTCAAAAATTATAAACAAACAAAGTAGTATACTTTCCCGACGGACACCCTGCAGTTGCCAAATGCTGTCCCAAATGTGTAAACTTTTCGTTCGACAAGGCAAAAAACTTTGTTTTGGTCTCATTTACCATCATAACCGTTTTTGTTAACTCCTTATCAAGGATTGAGAAGGCTGCAGTAACACCTTACAGTGTTTTACCAATCGGCATATCACTAGCACTTTTAAATATTTTAATTTTTGGTTTTTGTAGTTCACACAACATATAATTTAAACGACGCCGATAATATCGTTTACCTATATTGCGTCTACATATTTCATGGAATATTTATATGTTATCCCGAAGGAACGAAGGTATAATAATATAATTTCATAAAACAAAAAAGGAAGCGTTTAAAATACTAAGCATCTTTTACTCAATGCGTTTCAGATTTTTTTAGGTCGATTAAGCACACGTCAGAACAAGAACTGAGTATTCACCAGAAAAACAAAATGTTTCAAATAAACCATTAATTGATCCAAATGACGGTCTTCCTCCGCGCCGCTGCACATCGAATTGGACAAAAATTAAGAATTAAGAAGTTTGGACAAAAATGGTGCAGCATTTAAGTATTTGTTAGCAATTTTTCCCAAAAATTTCATATGCTAAAATCAAAGAAGGCCCTCAGATCAGACGGCTATTGAATGATGACAATTTTTCACAATGTTTATTGGAGAAAGAATATGCAGCCTGGAAATCCGTCAAGAGAAACGTGAACAGTTTTCTTGGAAATAATAAGAGTGAAAACTACAGACAAATTGTTGCTGAATTATTGAAAAATTATCTCGAATTAGGTGAACGAATGTCACTCAAAATGCATTTTGATTCATTCGCATTTAGATTCTTTTCCACAAAATCTACGTGCGGTGAGCGACGAAAAAGGGGAACATGCTCACCAAGATTTTATGAAAATTGAAAGAAATTATCAAGGATTTTGGGACAAAAGCATGCTGGGAGACCGTTGCTGGACTCTAATACGTGAAACCGCACCAACAAAATACAAATGACGTTCAAATAACGCCATTCACTTTTGATAATTCATTGATTTTTAAATAAACTGATGACTTTTTATGTAAAAAACGAATAAAAACATTTGTTTTTATCTCAAAAATCTGACGTGATAGAGAAGAACTAATTGCACATTCGAATTCAGGCCACCAAATTACCTTAGGAAAGATATTTAGTTGTTCCAGCCCAAAACCTTGTTGGCTAGTGTTATTGCTGTGATTGGTATGGAATGTGCAGTATGATCTACATATATTGTGTAGAAGAACAACAAGGTTAGCATCGTTTTATCGTGGCGATGAGAGGAATTTGTTTGCTATGAGTATCTTCTGGTCATGCAGTCACTGGTAGCTTTATTTTTGCTTGGCTTCTAACATTCTTCAGTTTGTCTAATCTCGCGTGATAAAATCGCAATCCCACTTAGTCTATGTCCAAAAGCATATATTCTACCCAGTCCATAAACCTAGAAGCAAATATTCCATTTATTACCACGTGATCAATTTCGTTTCTGGTGCTATGATAGGTTGCATTATTTTTATTATGGATAAAGCATTCACTGTAGAGAATCTCTTTGACGAAGACTTGATATTCGACCGCACTTTTCAATGCCGAACATTAATTTCCCCTCGCACAGAATTATTTTGGTCTATGTTTATTTTTTTATTATCTAAATGTAACGTGCTCTGCAACATTAGCATTAAAGTGGGAAAGTATCATCGAAACGCACATTTCTCCTAGGGCTCATTTTTTCTAGGCTTTCTTAGCGAAGTTGTGTGGACGCCATTCTTTTCCAATCTTAACCTAGCAAATGTAATTTCTTGATTGATAATAACGCGCTACCTAATTTTTATCACAATCGGTCAGCAACTTTGACCATTTCAGAGAATTATTAACATTTTTGCTGACACATATTTCGCTCTATAGCAGTGTAAGCATATATACCAAATGTCTTTTATAAACCTCTTATAGCTCATGAAATACACTCGTTCTGAATGTTATGAACGGCCCTATTCCTAACACAGCATATGACAATTTCTTGATGGGTAATACTTTGGCCGCTAGAGCATATTTTTTACAAAGATTGAGACACAACCCATTTCATATTCGGAGATATTTCTTTCTATACCAGTAGCAAGCATACGCATCAAATCGTATTTAGGTATCTCCAATAGTTCATGAGATACGGCCGCTTTTTGTGTGCGAGTCTAGATTGAATTTACTATCATATTCCCCGAGCCAAGATCTATTGTAGAAGATGTGACGATGACGATTAAATTTCCGGACATTCCCCCTATTTTGACATTAAAATCCGCTAATTCAATCACTTATAAAGCAAAACCTCGAGACAAGATGTCCCTTCACCGCAACAAATCCACATCCAACTTCATACCTTTTTGCATGGCAGCTGCAAAAGATGTCGTAATTTTTTAATTAAGTGCTCCCTGGTCGACTCCTTCGCATCGCCTGGATGGTGGTAACATATTTTTGAAATTGGCAAGGAGGAATTTCACTTCATACCAATAACTTCAAACGTATGTACTTGGACTGAGAGAGGAAGCAAGCCTTGACGAAATTGTCCAGTTTGATATATTTCGTATCTCAAAGGTGTCTTGACAAATCCTTCCGGGATTAGTTTGATTTCCCCAAAGGGGCGCTGACTGTCGCAAATGCAAATAAAAATAGTTCCATGTGTGAGTATGTGAGTGAGTGCCATGTTCCATGGCACACTGTGAGTAAGGCTTTCATAGCCAGATCCACGTTGAACTACGACGGATTGATTAACGAGGACATCCGCCAATGGGATAGAGGCAGCTTTTTTCCAAAGGATTTAGGTACGGGTCTAATAACGCCTGTAGTTTCATTACTATTTGGAAGTCCCGTCTTTTCTTTTCTCCTATATTTTCACAACAATTTCTATTCGATAAGCATCTTATTAGGAGTTAACGAGGAGTTTTTTTATAAAAAACAATGCATATTTTTTACGAAAATAAGATTGGGACATTTAAATGTATGGAAAAAGCAATTGATGGCATTTTAAGATATTTTGGAAAATAAAGTTTAGTATTTGGTCTGAAACTATTATGTTGAAATTTATGGAAAATCGGATGACTTTTGAATGTTGCTCTTTTAAATCAAAAGTCACTGTTTTAGTTCATTTCTAGGTAAATAACTGCAAACTCCATAAAACACATGACAAGAGCCTTTGACTAGAAACGTTTACGGTTCTAAAACGATATGTCACGATATATTACTTCAATAACTTCATGGTGGACGGTGAGTCAAATTAGGTAACCCAGGGAAAAAATTACCAAAATGGTCTGTCCTGGGAGTTGCATCAAAAATACTAATACTAATTCATCTCTGTCCGTATTTTTGAGGACATTTTGAACCTATTTTCAATTTTACTTCTATCACCAAAATATCGAATTAGGTTGAACCAAATCGTCCTAAAATTTACGCAGTTTCACTTTCCACTGTACATCCTTGGTTTCCTTTGAAGGATTTATGTTGCAAATACTTGATTCCTTTACTGCATTCACATTGGGGTTTGGGAAGGAAATGGTATTTTACTGCTTCACTAGAGATTCATTGTAACAGAAACAAAAAGAATGCTAGAATTGTACTCAAACATGGCCAACGAACAATGGATTTGTCGAGCAGCCATCATGGGAAAGGAATTACTTGTGCGTTTTCTCAATTCATTTGTGTAGTGAACTATGTGATGGCTTGTGGAAATGTCTTATCCATAAGGTTTGCATGTCCGTGTGTTGGTTTAGAGCTTGACCACTTGTCTGCAAAGGATATCGACGCTCAATTGAAGCCACAATTTATGGACATTTATAGACGATACGTTACGGAGTGACTACATTGTACATAGATTAGAATTTCTACAAAAAAAAATATATTTCCAAGCAAAGGGAGTACACAATGTGAAGTAAATACAGAAAAAAAATATTTTCAAATTCAATTAGGTTGTAATGTTTATGTTCAATTATTTGGACATTTCACTTCACAAACCAACAAAACTAAAGACAGAAAAAAAAACTCCTCTCACCCATTAAAATTGACGGAAATGAATATTTCATTGATAACAAACACAGCCTTGGGGTCTTTTTGTGCCATTTGTTAAAAATATTATTGACAATCAGAAGCCATAAAACCAAATTGCCTGAAATAAATGAATATTGGTATACATTCCAATGCACACGTACTACGGAATATATACACATATGGTCAAAATAATAAGTATGTACATGCTACATTTTTCTTTTTTTTAAAGGCTCGTAGACAAAAATTTATTTAAATTAAAAGAAAAAACAAATACTAATTTCTTTTATTACAACATTAGAAATAAAATAAATACTAAAACAATAACAAAAAACAAAAATTAAATTCACTATTTTTCAAAAAGTAAGAAATTAATCAAAAAACATTGGACAAAATAATAAGTACATTTAGTTAAAATAAGAAAAAAAAAAAAATAAAAAATCAATTTGTTTCTACTAAATTGGCTGAATTTCGTTAAAAGCCGGTATATCCACCTTTATTTTCAATTATTTTGTTGGCCCTTTTTGGCATGCTGGCAATAAGCTTCCTGCAAGGTTTCTACTGGTATTTCATATCAAAATTCCATAACTGATCTTTATTTTTAAGAACCTTCTTTCCAATTCTTTGTTTCAACTCTCCCCAAAAGATTTTCGTTCGGATTTAAGTCCGGAAATCAGTTTATTTCGATTCCTTTTAGTTCTTGAAAACAGAGATGTATCGGACATATATTCGCTCCATATCCATTTTAATTTCAATTTTTTTTTATCCATATGATAATTCATATGACATTTAGATCCATAAAATCCGTATACTCCATTAAATATTAAATTTTGAGCTATTTTAATTGACAAACAGAATTTACTTTTAATAATTCACCGCGATATGAAAAGTAAAATCAAACCAGATGGCGCTGAGTTCAACGAATATCTCATCACGGTATAGAACTATCGTTCGTCCGGATTTAAGTCCGGGGATTGACTTGGCCTGTCAAGAAGGGCAACATTATTATCTTGGAATCAATGCTTTACCAACTTAGAAGTATGTTTCGGATCGCTATCCTGCTGGAAAGTCCATCTAAGAGGCATACTTTCCACAGCATAGTTCAACATAGTATTTTCCAAGATATCTTTGTAGTGGAATTTGGTCATAGTGTCAGTAATTCCATGTATCGGACCGACACCATACCACGAGAAACAACCCCAGACCATAATATTGCCGTCCCCGTGCTTGACCGTCTCCTTTGCAAAGCGAACATGAAAGTCCTTACCTCTAGGGCGTCGAACATTCCGAGCACAGTTGTTTTCAAATACATTCATTTTTGTTTCATCGCTCCACAAAATGTTTGGCGGTTTTTTTACTATCTTCCCCGGACCAATTGAAATCTAACCTTCAAATTTTTTTGTCCAAGCAAAGGAACTCTTCTGGCTGTCCGTCCTGGTAAATGTGCTTCTTGTAGTCTACGAAGAACTGTTCGCGATGAAATTACATTTCCCATTTCTGCTGAAATCGCTCTGGAAGACACAAACTTGTCCTTCTTCACAAGTGTTACAATACGGATATCCGTTGTTTTTTTGGGTCTTCCGCGAGTTTCGACAGGCTTTCTAGACTTCAAAGCATTTTGTACAAAAAATAGCGACCGATTCACATTTTCTGCTATAGAACGAGAACTTTGGCCACTTTCTCTTAGTTTTGAAACAATTTTTTTCTTCTCCGAAGAACAATAACTTTTTCGACCCATGGCTGATTTATTTGCTATATATTTTGTTATGCATAAAGATAAACCACAATAAAATAAACAGCCTTTCCAAAATGACTACAGCAGACGACGCAAATATTAAAGAATTAATCTTGCGTTCTTGTTGGGACACCCTTTATTATTTTGACCAAGTACTGAAATCACATCTGAACAAAACTAACTGGCAATGAAAACAACGGGGAAGCCCCAGTTTTGTGTTTACTTTTAAAGGCATTACCATATTGAAGGTATTTAAATAACAAAAGAATTGCCATGTTTACTTTCCGTTAAAGCGACTAAAATTAAACATAAAGTAAAAATAAGCAGGTGTACTTATTTTTTCGACCATATGTGTATCTACACATTATACCATATTGGGTGATTCTTTATTGTTCCCTTTAAAGTATATGTGGCAGAATTTTCTCCATTTTTACGCTCGATCTCAGTCTATTATTGATGGTAATGTTTGTCCTTTGGAATTTGATCACAAGCTCGTTATATACACATATTGCGTTAGATGCCACTTGCAGTCATTTGATTGACATTTTTATTATGGGCATACAATAGAATAATTTATAGAAAATCAAATAGTAAGCGATGGCCAATGGGAACGCCTCCTTGCTTCTCAAAAACATTGCTCACTTAACTTATTGACTGCAGGCGGAAGGAAATTTCTTTAGGTTAGACTGGCAATAAGTCGCCAAAAGTTTAAACATTTTATATTAAATTTGTTGAAGTAATACAATTAGCACACAGTGACAAAATCTGTGAGTAATTTTTATACAAATTAAGTTTAAAAATTATATGTTGATCTTTTTATTTTATTAATCAAATAGTTATTATTAATTTTTATTTTATGTTATATTTCATATATTTTCATGTTTTTAATTTTTGTTATAGAAATTAATTATAGCAATCAAATTTAACATTTATTTTTACAAATCAATGATAAAAACTACGATTTATATTTATTTTGAAGAGTTAGAAATAAAAATGAACACTGATTTTTTCAATCATAAAAATATAAATTGAAAACTTGAGTACATGTCTTTTGAAAGAAAAAAACGGATATTAGAACGGATTTTGAAAGAAAAAACAGATATCTTGGTTGGTATTAGAATCTTCAGTGTTTTTACGCATCGATCTTCTGACTGCAATTCCTGTACTGATTCGCCTAATGCTCTTTGGATGTGTTTTAAAAATAATTCCCTTGACATTTGGGGTTTTACGTATGTCGCGTCGTGAAAGCCTAATCAACGGTGTGTCAATCACAATGGGCATATTGCAATGCGCCCCTCTTTGATAGCCAAGTAAGCTTGGACTACCTTGGAATGGAAGTCAACAGTCTTGGGAGCAAGCTACCGCAACTGTTAGTCCTTTCTTCCATTCAGAAGAAACTAATTATGACTATGCTAAGATGGAACATAATTCTCATTGGCAGAGGTGAAACCTATCGTACCATCGCATCTGCTACTTTATGGATCTGTAGCAGCCGGGCTCATAGACTCTACCAGCTGTTTCGATTTCAACCAATAATCCTCCCACTACAGGTCCAATACCAAATAATCAGGCGGGAACTCTGGTCTGAGGCCCACTGATCCCCACGCTACCGGCCAAACTTCTAGGAAGGCAATTAATCCTAAAAAACCTAATAGCTTAAGTTATTTTTCTAAATGACTATTTTGCCATAACTGCCTAAGTCAATTTAGGATTACAACAAATATAAACATTATTTTTTCATCATTGCCTAAATCAACTTAAGTTTAAACGTTATGAATTCTTATATAGGAATAACAACCTAACTCAACATGAGAGATCGAATCTGAAATATTCTGACATAGAATAATAATTTATGTCAAATTAGGCGCACTTAAATTTTTTTATTTAATCTGGAATAATAGCCTAACTTAACATGAACTTTTTGACTTTCTTTCGTTCAACAATTCATAAGAGCCTAAGTGTCATTTTCGATAATATCTTTTGACTGCGAGAATAAACAACTATTTTTTGTTAACAACTAAGTAAAGAAATTCGTTTCCTTGGAACCTGTAGCAAAGTTTTCCAAAAAACACCTTCTCCTGATTTTTAGTGAAGATTCGAAACTTTAAACTCCTGTACTGAAAATATTGAAAAACAGACTTAGGCTGTTATGGGTTGTGACCACAGATATATCAACATATTGTTAGTATGAAAATTTGATTCAAATGGAAATAAATCTTGCTCATACAAGAGCTAAAAATAGTATTGTTAGATTATGTATGGAGAGAGGACCTTTCAGCAACGCCCACCCGCAACTACTACATACATCGAGCAATAAATGATAAAAATATTAGAAAAACCGTAAAAAATTCACCTTTTCTAGAGGGAGGTTTAGTCCTTGCATGGCCTATTTCTTACTGCATGCACGTACTTCTGTGGGTGTATGAATTATAAACGAATTATATTGATAATGAGTGAAGACACATTTCATTTCATATGCTATAAATATAACACTCTGAAGAGTGCGTTTAAAAAGACAAGAATCTTTAAACCGAACAATATGCGATTAAACGACATCCTGACTGACTGGTTGGCAGTTCTCGTCTTTATGTCCTATATAAATTGGCCGAATTTTCCGAACGCAATTTTTTCCTCAAAACTCCTAATTCCAAATTTCGGTCTTTTTTATAGCTTTGTAAAGATAAAAATCGATCTTCTAATCGATCTTCTGATCTGCCTTATATTCTTTGGACGTGGCAACGATTTAAAATTAATTCGTCTGATATTTGGCTCCAAGCGCGTTTTTCGACTTTTTAAGTCACGAATGTATTCGTGGTTTGTCACCTGTTCTTTTCGAAACTGAAACCAGTTTATTTCGATTTCTGTTAGTTCTTGAAAAACAGAGATGTATCGTACATATATTCGCTCCAAATCCGTTTTAATTCCATTTTTTTAATATGTGATCCACTAAATAATAAATTTTGAGCTATTTTAATTGACAAACACAATTTACTTTTAATAATTCACCACGATATGAAAAATAAAATCAAAATAGATGGCGCTGGTTTCAACGAATATCTCAACAGGGTATGCAGCTATCGACAAAATATTAACCTAATTAATCATATGAGCATTTACGGTAATAGGCCAAAGTTTAATTTGGCACACGTCAAACGTTTGACAATATTAGATCTGATAATGTAATTTGATTGCATTGAGTAGTAGATGGAAGGCACGCTTCTAGTGTCGTGTATGTGTCATCCGTGGCACTAACATAAGAGGGCGGTCGCAAAACTAGCCGACGTAAAAAAAGAAGATACAAAAAAGTTCGGAATAATTTTCTTTATTTTTCAATATAATCCCTTTTTAGCTCGATGCACTTCTTTAAGCGATATTCAATAGTTTATATACCCTGTTTATAGCAAGAACTGTCAATTTCCTTAAAATAGCCATCACCTGTGCATTGTTGGCAAAGCTTTTACCGCCGAGCCATTTTCGGAAATAGCAAATAGTCCAAGGGAACTAAATCTGGTACGTGATAAGCAAATCAACTTTAATTAATTAATTTGGGCCATCGCAATAGTGGATGTGTGAACTGAAGCATTGCCTTGATGAAACAACAATCTGTTTTTCTCCACAATTTCATCATCTTAACGCTACAATAAATTAGCATAATATTCACCGTTGATGAGTTTTCCTTTCTAAGGATAATCAATACAAATAATCCTATGCGTATCCCAAAATACAGACGCTATCACTTTGCCTGCAGATGAAACCGCTATCGCCCTCTTTGGATCCGATTCTCCCATTCCGGTCTACTGCTTTGACGGTTCCTTTGTCCCAGTTGTGAAGTGGTGGACCCATGTCTATGGTTATAAATTGATGCAAAAATTCGTCTTAATTGCGGTGAAATATTGCCAAACACTCTGAAACATCTTCTCGAAGCTGTTTTTGCTCTATTAAAAGCAAGCGCGACACCATCTTACACACAGCTTCCCCTTCTTAAAATCTTCGCTTAATATACGATGTATAACACTTTTTGCAATGCCTATCATTTCAGCTAGCTCACGCACCTTCAGCCTACGATTGTCCAATACCATTCATTGGATTTTCTTACCCGTGTCTGGTGTGGAGGCCTTAATTGGTCGACCGCTACGGTGTTCGCCTTAACAGCTTGTACGGCCTCGTTTAAACTCTGCCACCCAAAATTTTACAGTCGTAAATAAAGGAGCAGACTCCCCCAGAGTAGAATCTAACTCGGCTTTAATATTGGTTACTCTGAGACATTGCAAATGGAAATATTGAATTACACATTGGTGACCAATTTTTTCCATGTTTAGAAATTCACTGAGATCGTTTACTTTTAATGGCTCAAATAAATATACTAAACAACATGGCGCATCGAAAAAAATTATTGTCAAGGACTCCGAAACGCGTCGTGATTTCTGAATTGACTGTTACGGCAACCAAATATTTGACAACATGTCTAACTTGACCTCACAGCTAATTTAATGTACAATCTTCTGTACCCAAGAAAATTATTATTATGGTAGTTGTTGCGAAAACAAAAACTCTCTGTCAATGTGCTAACGTTAATCCTGCTCTAAAGGATATTATCGATATATTTTAATGCCATGTTAAACCAATTTACAATTCATAAGGAAGAACAGGCAGAAACCGAAAGTTTGACCGGGTCAAAGTTTGTACCGACGTAGTTTTCCTTTATATAATATATCAATATATATATCGAATATATAGAATAGGTTGTCCAATAAAGTATATTCAGAAATATATATACAACATTTTTCAATAGCCACGCCAATATACTATTAAATATACTGGTAAGAATTGTTAAAGGAACTCTAAAAATTTATCGTTTTCTAAAGTTGGTTTTAGTTGTCGTACGAAGTGTCCCAAAAGAAGGTTTATATTTGGCAGATCGAGTTAAAAACAAGTAAGTTTTCTATCTAAAAAAATGGTATTCATTTAAACGAACAGTAAAATTTTTGGAAAGGGCTCGAGTGATACGGTCCATGATAGCTGTTATTTTGTGACGGATATTTTCTTTTAAATGTGCCGGCGCAGTCGGTTTATTGGCATAAAAGGCAGATTTGGTATAACTCCACAGGGATTAAATCTGAACTGTGTGAAAGCCAACTTATGTAGATATAGTGGAGATCAATTTATAAAAGAAAATTTCACAAATTCGTGGCAGAAAGGTATTGGACGAACGTGACATTCCACCCCTGTGTTGGAACCATATTCTTTGAAAGTTTTGCAGTTAAGGTGAAAAAAAAACTTGTCCAACATCTCCAAATAACGCTATGAGTACACTACAACTGCACGTCCCTTTTCATCATCAAAAAAAAAAAAAATCGCCATTAAACCCCTGCGATAACATCGCACCCATATGATCACCTTTGGTAAATGAAGGGGTTTGTGATATTTGCTTTTCGTATTGGATGCTTTCCTTTAGTAGCAGTTCTGCTTATCTACTTGTCCATTAACATGGAAATTATACAATCTGATGGTAGTCGTTGATAAACGCTAAATTTCCTGGTTTCTGAAACCATTTCTCTGACTAACATGCAGGAGTTTCAATTCTTGCGCCAATTGCATTTTGTATGAGTGCAGCTTTAGGTTCTCGTGCGAGATGCGATGTTAAGATGATCTATACACATTTAAAACACTTGCGATCTTTCGAACTGAAAGATTCGGATCGTCAGGAATAGACATCGTCCATCATGGCCTCGGTCTCCCGGATTTTGAGTTTTCTAGTGTTGTACCGGTCTCTTCAAACTTTTTGAACCCTTTTCGAATACGAAAATCATCAGTTAAAAAGCGAAAAGCTCGAACATTGCACAGTCTTCTACCCGCTAGAGTCGCAGCATCAATTTTTTTTTTTTTTTGAGAACTTTCGCATGCATAAAACGCTTTTCTCTCGGGAAAAGCTTGTTAGCAACTGAATTCCCAAGAATCAGGCCTCCAATTGATATACCACCCACGCCCCTCGGATTCAATACTTTCACACAATAAACCAAAAAACATAAGCTTTCCTTTGAGACAGTCTTTATTTTCAAGTCTTCTACTATTAGGTTGACTTTGTCGACATTAGTTCAAACGGTTCAGCTTCTATCGTACTTTCAGCAGACTCAGGTTTACACGAAGATCAATTTATATTAAAAGCTTACATTCCGTAAACACTACCTTATTTTTTTTAATAAATTTGAACCGAAAATGTATAAAATTTTCAGAAATCGTATCCGAAAAACTAAAACATATAAATATTCAACTTGTACATCCTTTTAGAGTGATTTTCGTAAAGTTCCTAAAGATTTTTTTATTTTTTTTAAAGTAAAGTAGATAAAGTAAAGTATTTTTTGATAATATAATAAACATATCTCACCAATTTAAAGAAATTCGAAATCATTGATGTCTTACCTGCAAAAAAAGAAAATAAATATATTAATTAAGTTAATTGGATATATATAGGCATTTATATTATATTACATCAAAGTGAAGCAGAAATTAAGATATGAATAGAAGAATTCTACAGCATTGTGATATGATTTTTATATGAGGACTCAGCTAAACGAACTTCTTGTAATAGTAATATCCATACAAATAAGCTGGCATTATCTCAATTTAAACCACTTGAGTGCATATAATCTTGGAAATATTTTTTTTATTTCATGTAAATATATAGAACTATGACAGGCATTTGTACAAATTTCACACCATAGATGTCATTAGTGTCTGATCTACGCTTGACGTTGTGCGACGCAAAAATTACTTTAGGTGGTCACTAATTACAATGTGTGATTCTATTGAGCATAGAAATTTAAGAAATAAAATAAAAGTCCTTCGGGCGAAGACCGAAAATGATTGTTATTATTATTATTATTTCGTATCGTATTATTATTATTATTCTATATGTAATCATGTCATCTTATAAGAAACCAATAAAGTTAAAGTTAAAAGCCCAAATCCTTCGCGTTGGCTCAGTTTTTAGCATCAATTGCTTAAATATTAAAGCAGTGCAATGTATAGTGAATTGTATTTTATAATATTTAAATAAAATTAGCCATTGACATTAAAGTTAAGAGTCCTCTCTGTTTCTTTAGCGAACGAAATACATTCCCTTAAAGAAGTCAAACCACATTTAAGTATTATAGTACAAATGTCAAAACTTTGTTATCAAGTTCTTGGTTGTTTCGAGTAACTTTACATATGAATTACCAAAAAGCACTCAGTTTTTCAGTGCTTTATATAGAGAACCATAGAAAGAGTTGTAATATCCCACGTATAACGCCCAAATGGGTGGTGATTAGGCGCAATTTTACGGTCGAACTTAACCACATAATTTCTATGGGATTTGCAACAATAATCCCTCTCAGCTTTCATTGGCTTAATCACTGTCATGTGCTTGACTCTTTGCAATTCTGTAGGAATCCACAAAAGTGTGTGGTCAAAGTTGGAGGGTTTACATTAGCGAATACAAATATTCTTTTACACACTTATGGAACAAATAGAGAACTGCTTTAAAGCGTTAAAGAAATTATTATAATTGATAGAAATTTGTCATCTTTCAGTGTAATTTTTAAATCAGCAAGTTAACGACATAGCAAAGGCCTCAAAACTTTGATGTAATATTCTTCGTACTGCCGTTGCAATCTATGACCTGCAAATTAAGCAGAGCTTCCGGAAAAATATAATTAAAAAGAAATCCATTATTTTTCCAACAGATGGCTTTTGTAACATGATCAGGTTACACTAGATGGCGTTAGAAAAATTTCCAACTCAGAAAAAAAAACTACTCAGGCAGTTTTGTGATTGCTTTCAACGAAACGACGGACAGAATTGATATAAAAAGTGTAGTAAAAAGAAATCTATTATTTTTGCATGGCGTTCGATGCTTTATTTAGCATGACTAGAATGATCCAATTTAATTGAAATACGTGCGGTTTTGTTCGATAACTTATTGCCATTTTGAAGGCAATAAAGGAAATCCCCAGCCCTATTAGCAAAAAAGCTAAATTTTACAAGCAAATTTTTCATCAGCCAGATCATTCACCATATGCAGAAACACAGAAGCCAGAAGCCGACTATAAACTGGATGCATTACAACCTCTCAACCAATCTCATGGTGTTCGTCACTATTCATGTGCATGATCTGGTGTTGTACTAAATGAACAAATGCATTTCCTATTGGCCGAAGCTGGCCGCTCCTGCAAAATCCAGTTGTTCACAGCACATATTAGAATTAAGAGTTTGACTCACAGTAGATGATTCTCTGTCAACCGCACCAAATACACAGCAAAACCTTTATGGCCGTTAGTGCTGTTTTAGCCGCTATTTGGGCCAGTTCATCGCGATTTGATTACGATCACTTTAAAAAATGGACCGATTTTGTTGCGATTCAGCAGCGATTGAAATTTCTTTTCCTTTCTTTTATAATCAACTGACATTCAATCGATTCAAAATTATTTTTTCTGCAATCTCTCAGCTCGAAGCAGTGCTTTTGTATGGCGGTCTTACTTGACGATCTCTCCAGATCGTAGGGTATTTTGTCAAAGAGTAAATCATAAAACTTTCGGAGAAGTTTTTTGCGCATAAAGTCTTATCTTTCAACGCCATCTACTTTAAAAATAAAGGAAAATGTCATTCGCCTAGAAATTATATATGTACCAATGATTTTTGCTAAACCAGCCACATTGCAGATGTAGTACCCCAAAGGCCGTGGCAATGCTTTCAATCTTCATTGGCAAAACTAAATTTACTTAATGGCTGGCATGTAATAAATTATGATGAATTTTGTGTAATTTTGTAAAATATACAAATCTAAGAACATTTAATTTAAATAAGATAATTCCTGGAGGAGCAGATAGGGTATTTTTTCAAATTTTACCAAACAATATAATACAACACAACAAAACAAATTCCCTGGTATCCCCTGAATGAGATATGGAAGAGTTTCGCACGTTCAGTGATCTTACATGCTTTCTATTTTAAAGTCACTCAACGGAGTTTACACTTCAAGGACGATTCTGAAAGTCACATTTTGAGAAACATTTGCTAGACTTGCCGATTGCCCAACTACACGAATTTTTCGTCAGACATACCGAGATGGCGGCCGCTCAAATAATGTTAGGTGAATGTATGCCGGATTGAACCCGCGATCATGGGAACGATAGTCGCGTGTACTAACCATAGTGTCACAGCCGGTTACATAATGCAATATAATTGACAACAAATCGATAAAATAATAAGCAACTCCAACTGTAAGAGATTATAATGAAAAAAATTAAATTAAAAATTAATTAAAATTAATTAATTAAGCTCGATAAATCGGCAAATCACATCGGTCGCTTGGAAGGGCAATTCTCTCTCCGCAGTTTCCATTCCCATAACTCAGTTCATCAAACGGCTGATGCGTACCAAATTTGACTGAATACAGTGTTAAAACTTGAAATTTATGAATTTGCGCATATTTAAATCCAAAACAGTGGACAAAAATTTACATTTCTGTAGTCTATAGATGAGAAGATACAGAGAACATATTGAATTTTGAAAAAAAAAAAAAATAGTAACAAAAGTGACTCGTTGATGTACCCCTGCACAATCTCCGGCTACAATTTAACAAAATATTATACTGTAGCAATTTTGAAGAAGTTTCATAAAGATTTACTCCAATTATCTTGTCTACCAGCCAGCCAGGAACGCAGGTAGTTGGGCATAGCTAAATCGGTTTAAAAGAATATGAAACACATTTGGTCAAAAGAGACCTTGTACTTTGAACACTTCCACGGTCCCAAAATTAGCCGACCTAACAAAAAAGGCACAAACAAAAACTTGGGAAACATTTTCTTTATTTATCACCATAGTCTTCTTTTAGCTCGATTCGCTTTTTGCAGCAATATTCAGTAACTTCCAACCCTGGTTATAGTAAGAACTGTCAAACTCCTTAAAATAGCCATCAACCGCAGCCTCCTCCTCTTTATTATTGGCAAATCTGTTACCAAAGAGTCAGTTTTTCAAGTTCGGAAATTGCAAATAGTCCGATGAAGCTAAATCTAGTGAATAAGATGCGTGTTGAAGCAATTTGAAGCTTAATTAAAAAATTTTGGCTATCGCAGTAGAGGATGTGTTAACTGGAGTATTGTTTTGACGAAGCATCAATTTCTTTTGTACCAAATGCAGCCGTTTTCCCCATAATTTCATCACCTAAACGCATCAATAATTGATGGTTTTTCCTTTCTGAAGACAGTCAATAAAAATAATCATATGCGCTTCCCAAAAACCAGACGCCATCACCTTGCCTCCATGTGAAACCGTCGCCTTCTTCGGATCCGATTCTCCCATTCCAGTCCACAACTTCGACTGTTTCTATGTCTCAAGAGTGAAGTGTTGGACCCATCTCTCATCCATGGTTATAAATCAACTCAAAAATTCGGGTTTATTGCAGTAGAACATCGCGAAATATTTTACTCAAACATCTTCACAACGCTGTTTTTCCTCTATTGAAAGCAAGCGCGGCACCCATCTTGCTCACAGCTTTCGCATCTTCAAATCTTCGGTCAATATACGATGTATAACACTATTTGAAATTCCTATAATTTCAGCTAGCTCACGCCCCTTTAGCTGAGGATCATCCAATACCATTTTGTGGATTATATTAAACGTGTCTAGCATCTCACAGTGTCCGACTTGACAGCTTGTACGGCCTCGTTTAAACTCTGCTACCCAATATTTTACAGTCGTAAACGAAGGAGCAGACTCCACCAGAGTAGAACACAGCTCGGCTTTAATATTGGTTGAACTGAGACCTTTCAAGTAGAAATATTGAATTACATACAAATTCAAAGAGATGGTTTACTTTTGATGGCTCAAATAAAAATACTAAACAACGTGGAGCCTTGAAACTTAAAACATGTGTTTTATAAGGTTACCACTTTTCACCAAAATATTTTTTTCAAACTACTGGCATCATGTATGCGTCATCTCTGCTAGTTTTGGAAACGCCCTCGTACATTTCTGTCATATCAAATGAAAACAACTCCTTCGGTTGAAAGAAGGGAATTTCACAAAAGTTCAGTCTCGTTTCGGGATTGATATTGTAAACACATTCAAAGTATATTAGAAAATCTCGTTCTGATTTATATTCAAAACAACAAATCACTTCATACACTGATTCATTTTTTTTTTTACCTGAAATGAAATTAGAAACGTAAATTCTCTATCGAGGCATTGAAACAAATATTTTGATCCTACAACTTGCAACGAAAATATAGCTTTGGGCACTTTCGTTTCTTACTCTGAATTAGAAATGAAACCATATGCAGTTCCTTTTTGTGACAGAGAAAAAGGTCTGGCATTGAACTACGAGAGGTAAAAATGCTTTAAATAATTTATTTTCTGAATTTATGATATCAGGCTACCTAGAATTTTCACAGCTTCTCAAAAATTTCATTTGTTTCTAGTTTCGTTTTCGATGTATAAAACGGAAGCAAAATTCAATCAAATTTTGATTCGGTTGTCGGAATCAGAATAAAAACGTTGTATATTTTTGGTTTATATTATAGAAACTGAAGTAAATCAAAACTAGTTTCGAATTTAATTTCGTTTCGATTACGAAATATACGTTTTGGAAGTACACAAATTTTCAATTTATTCGTTCATTAAGATCAATATATGGTAATATTGGATAGATACTGGATAGATATATCGTAATTAATATAATTTATTTAAGGGATCGCCGTTATTATCGACTTTGTTATTGAAAAATGGAAAAGTTATATCGTTTCCTCTGGAAAAATGGGCTAAGTCGATAATGCATGATAAGAGGGCGTTTCTGTCACGTCCACTAATCTGGTGATTGGCTAATATAACGTCATTTATGCCATGGACCGCAGGTGACAAAAGTAGCCAAATCCGGTCTAGTAGGAAAAACTGTCCATACTAAAAGCCCACTGGATCGAGATTTCGGTTTTTTTTAACAATTTTGCCATTTATATATTTATTGAAAGCTAGATACGATGGGATATTCCTGAGGGACAGAGAGGGACATTCCTGTTCATAAGACCTTTAAAAGATCGTCATAACTGTAGCGCGGCTATTGAGAATTATTAAAAATTATTAATTTCCATTGGGAAAATGGGTTTGCCGTAAAAAGAAGTTTTTAGAAACGAATGTTTTTAGGGGTAAAAAGGGGCAAATCAGGTGCCATCTTCCAGCTCAAAAGCAGGGATTTTTGCTGTAAACAGGGATTTTTAAAAATGCATACTTTTAGGGCTAAGAACACGGCTAAAAAGGGCAAATCCGCTTCATTGACCAGCTCAAACGGCTATAGATAGAATCATAAACATTTTTTTCCATTTACCCCTCCCACAGTAAACATGTCGTAAGAAAGTGTTTTTCAAAATTCGTGCTTTAGGGATAAAAAAATTAAAAATTTTTTACACCATCGCCCAGCTCAAATGGATAAATAGAATCATAAAAGTTGGTGTTCATATTCTCCTCCCAGCTGTGTGGTATGAGAGAGAATTTTTCAAAATGCATACTTCTATGTAGGCAAATTATAAGGAGCTTTTCGAAATTCTTGCTTAAGGGGTAAAATATAGTACGATCACTTAGCGCAAACGGCTAAAGCTAGAACCATGGAAATTGATGTTCAAATTCCATTTACAGACTAAACACGTGATGAAAGGGAGTTTTCAACTTCGTGTTCTTTAAGATTAAGCGCGAATTAAGAATGTAATTTTCCTACATTCGTGCTTTCACGCCTAAAATATAGGGGTGAAAAAATATGGTACGATCTCTCAGCTCAAATGGCTAATGGAAATTGGTGTCCATATATTTGCTTACAAACCAAACACACGACAAGGAGGGTGTTTCAACTTCGTGTTCTTTAAGATTAGGTGCGAAGTAAGAAAGTAATTTTCTTACATTTATACTTTTAAGGCTAAAATAGAGGGGTAAAAAGGGTAAAATCTAGTAAGATCATTCAGCGCAAACGGCTAAAGCTAGAACTATACAAATTGGCGTTCAAATTTTATTTACAGACTAAACACATGATAATGAGGGAGTTTTTAACTACGCATTCTTAAAGATTAGACGCGTACTAAGAATGTAATTTTTCGACATTTGTACTTTTAGGGCTGAAATAGAGGGATAAAACGGGTAAAATATAGTACGATCGCTCAGCTCAAATGGCTACAGCTAGAACTATGGAAATTAGTGGTCATATTTCATTTACACACTAAACACATGATAAGGAGGTTATTATTAACTTCGTGTTCTTAAAGGTTAGGCGCAAACTAAGAATATAATGCTCCGAAATTCGTATTTTCAGGACTAAAATAGAGGCAAGAGATTGTACGATAATGGTACTGTCATCCGGAGCAAATTAAGGGTAAACTGACATAATTCTACTTACATTGTAGATGCGCACTTTTATGGAATAAGACTTATAGGAATGGGAAAAAATTACATCACAATACAAGGATTGAACTTAACGGCAAAGGACTGAGCATAAAGTCGTCAACATTATGGGTCACATTCTTCTTGCAGAAGAAGAAGGAGAAAGACCTACTTAAAAAATTTGTACACTGGCTTGAATCAAATAGCTAAAGTTAAAGTCCTGAAATTGAGGTTATATGTAGATATCTCTGTCAGGAAAACGGGGAATAAAGTCGTCCGTGAAGTAACATAAGAAAATGAATAACAGTTGAAACTATCAAAACTTCGTTCTTTTTTGGCTGTCATTGCGCAATGTTACAATATATTTGGAAAATCATTCTCTTACATGTAAACAAGGAGGAAAGGAGGCAAAAATGTTACATCCCACTGGCAGATTTTGAAATCTGAAAATTAAAAGTATGCATTCTATTGCGTAACGTCACGGAAATACAAACTTTCGAACTCGAGCAAAAAATAAATGGGACGAAAATTTTATCAGGCTAGATCTGAACGAAGAAACTGAGAAAAACAACCTTAAAAAGCACATTCATCTTGCGTCCGATCCGTACTTTAATAACGGATTTTACAAATATACAGATTTTGAAATCTGGAAATTGAAAGTACACCTATTATCAGAAAAAAACTAACTTTCGAACTCGAAGTGGAAATAAATGGGACAAAAATTTGATCAGACTAAATCTGAAGAAAGAAGCTGAAGAGGACAAACTTAAGAAGCACATTCGTCTTGTGGCCCGTCCGTACTTTAATAACGGATTTTACAAATCTAACATTTTCAGGCAAAACCCATAGACAAGAGGGATCAAAAACGATGCCATCGTCTAGACGAAAATGTTGGCGTGGCATTAAAACATCGTCCGAAGCTAGAGTTATTAGAAGCCCAACCAGATGTGGAATAAAAAAGCAGCACCTCCCAGATTGAATTCAAAATGTTGGAAATTCGTCATGAAGCTTTCCTGGCAGTGTCAAATATATTGCAGAGGACTGCAATTGCTGTTTTATTTTTTACTTAAATTATAGAATGTGATTGAGCTATCACAACGTGATTGTCATGTGTTTGCAATCTCATAATCAAGCCTAGTCAGTAAAATAATATTTCATTATTTGTTAGTTATAACGTGATAGGCACTCGAGGACTTCATTTAACATTAATGACCACTTCGTTGGGGTGTCTCATTTTCCGGTCAAAAAAAATAATGAAAAAAACAAAAGTATTTACTAAAACTATGCTTTCATCCCCCGAAGGAAAGAAGAAAAACAACGTAGTGCTGCAAAATTATATTACTATAGCAATTTGTGGTTAAAATTGTTTGTCATTACGTTCAATGCTTTTGGTTGTTTGTGCATTTTTGGAAAGGACACTTGTCTGGATATATAGAGAAGAGAAAATTGAAAATTTGTAGTGGCCGTGTGGGTAATATTATTTCAAAATGAAGTCATCGACGGAAATTATAAAAGTTTTTTTTTCAAACTCCTCTCACTCTTTATTATTACTTTATTTCCCCTTGAGCATATATATGAGTTCATCATTGTTGCTGCGGTTTATTTTCTCTATTACAATTTTAAGTAGCCAGTGGCAAAATTGACAAATAAAAGGGAGGATTTTTGTGTCGCTCTTAGGCAACATATGGATAAATAGTTTTTCCATATTGATTGTTGGTACTCCCACACCACGGAAAAAAAATTAGTTTCAAATAATTTTCACGGAGCTTAAATATTTGGAATAGGAAACAATTTTGAACCTGATCATCGAACGGATATAAAAATATGTGTTACAAGCTTTTGAAATATTTCTATACTATTTCCGAACTATTTTCTAAAGCAAATCCGTTCAAACAATTAGATATGAATTGATTTTTTATACACGAATGCTAAGGCACTTCCTGGCAACTAACCATAAAGCTAAGAGCAAATTAACAAGTAAAAGTCATGCCACAGAAACCGTGAAATCCCTCGAAAATTTATGTTGAACTAGTCTAACGAAATTGCAATACTTTTATTTATATAATAACGAAATTATAATTTTTCAAATGCTATACAGAGATAAACTTTGCTATCAAGATGTTACTAAAAGATTTTTCTTTTTAAAACTTAGTCGAAAAAAATCAGAGCTAAAAGTATTTTCAAAAATATGGTACAGCTGACTATTCTGTTGTAGATGAATTGCAGGTGAAATTTCCCAATAGACTGATCTCAAAGAATTCCACTTTCTTTTGTTTCAGGAATCTCTTATTATCTCTTAGACTGCGCCTAATATCTTATTATGGGGTTGTGTGACAAGCAATAAATTTATAAAACGAACCCAACAAATTTGTTTAATTTAAAGAAATGCGTTCGTGTGGTACTTCCCACTGTAACCCCCCTTCAAGCAGTATGGCTGCGTTCACAATGATAGCGATAATATCGTTTCATAATAAAGACGTTTAGTTTTTACCAAAAAATAGTATCACTCAACCTCTGCGCAACCACTGAACCTACTACAGTTTCGAAAATTTACTTTTTGACATAAAATTCAATAAATGAAAACCAGATGGCACTTTTTTGGAATATCTTCCTAAAACTCATAATTAGCAATGAAAATTGAAATGATTTATTACAAAATCTGTAAAGCTATACCTGTTATCCCTATAATGTAGGGTATAGTAAATATAAATCCATTATTTTTCCAACAGATGGCTTTAGTAGTCTGTATCTCGCGTTGCATAAACACGATCTGGTTATGCTAAATGGCGTTCGAAACATAATATTTCGTACTTCAAAACCTATTTAGACAGTTTTGGGATTACTTTAGTTATCAATTAATAAATATATATAAACTATACTATTACCCTTATAATGTGGGGTATAATAAAAACAAATCCATTATTTTTCCAACAGATGGCTTTAGTAATCTGTATCCCGCGTTGCATAAACACGATCTAGTTATGCTAGATGGCGTTAGAAAGATAAGATTTCGTACTTTAAAACCTATTTAGACAGTTTTGTAATTGCTTGAGTCTGTATCATTTAATTAATATATATACAAACTATACTATTACCCTTATAATGTGGGGCGTAATAAAGAGAGATCCATTATTTTCCAATAGGTGCCTTTAGTAATCTTTATCTCGCGTTGCATAAACACGATCTAGTTATGCTAGATGGCGTTAGAAAGATAAAATTTCGTACTTCAAAAACTATTCAGACAGTTTTGTGATTGCTTGAGTCTGTAACATTTGAGCGCATCTCAAAAATTAATGCCATCAATTTTTTTTCCAAAAATTTTTTCTCCAAAAAACGCAAAAATTCTAACAGATGGCTGAAAACAGTGCTTACAGTCCACATACTGTAACAGCTAATCGAATTAACAGCCGTTCGCAATTTCGTTTTCGTTGACTCCGTTCCGGTTATTTTGATATCAAAGATTCTCCACGCCTGAAAGGTCAATTGTTGAATATGTGGAAAAAAATAATGAAAATCATTAAGTTTGACTGTCTCGTAAGAACTATTTTCATTGTCATGCAGCAAAACATTGCACAAAGAAATCACTTGGCAGCACTTGTACAAGACTTGTACACAAAACGACCACTTGGACCGAATTTCCACCGGCGAATCATTGCTGAACCGTGGCAAAATCGATTTATTTCTGAAGCGAATAGTGATTGATAATAAAGGAGATCATCTGCTATGAGCTGAACTCTTACTTACAGTCAAATCCTTAATCAGGAAGTGTACCGCCAACACTTGGACAATCTGGAGAAAGCGGTTAATATGGCAGGAATTGTGTAACCATCAGATCAAAGCTAATCCACACACTTCGATATTGAATTAACAGAGCTTCGTTAGAAGTTTCTTATTCATTTACCTTGTAGTCCAGATTTGGCATCGACTGATTATTATCTGTTTCTGTCTGTGGCGGATGATTTCGCTGGAAAAAATTCGTCTCAAGACAAACTTGTGTCACAGATATTTTGCAAATACGCCGAGGGTTTCTGTGACAGAGGCGTAATGGAATTGCCTTTAAAATAGCAACAAGCTATGTATATTTGACTTACAATGGGTCATTCTAATTGAGCTAACTAAAGCCTTTAAAGTTATGTAAAAACAATCTACTTCTTCTTTCCAAACCATATATTTTGGTCGTAAATGTTGACTATACTTAGACAATTTATTAAAATGCTAAATATAACACAGTGTGCTTCATTGTAAGGAGGCAACTG
This sequence comes from Philornis downsi, assembly GCA_019455685.1. NCBI lineage: Eukaryota > Metazoa > Arthropoda > Insecta > Diptera > Muscidae > Philornis > Philornis downsi. The sequence continues at coordinate 428,186 of JAHXMU010000090.1, read as the reverse complement.
CAATTGCAAAAGGTGGCGTCTTTATTTTATTGTAAAGATTTTGTAATTTTTATTAATCAATTAGCGAGAAATAATAATAATAAATAATAATTTATAATTAACGAGATTAACTTTAAAAAAGTGGTCCATGAGCCCATGATGGCTTGTAGAGCTTCAGTTCCAATGCTTGCAAAATAGTTATAAATCCAAATTTCTTATGGTAAACGCCTTTCAGTTAGAGAAAATACGAACATGAATCAATCAATTGTTTGTTAGAACGTTTTCGAAAAAAAATTATTGCGAGTGCAAATATCTTTTAAATTCAATTGTTTTTAAGATATTAAAAAACACCTTAATCAAAATGTATTATTTTCCAAACGAGTAAAGGGTGTATACTTTATATAAATGAAAAAAGTTATTTGATTTCCTTAATGTAGCAACATTCTTCAGACACCCTATAATTATTTTGGTTTTTGGGATAAGTTGTGCCAAAACAATTTGTTGAGGACATAAATTTCTGAATCAAAATTGTTGTCTGGCATTGTAACTACAGAAGAATGTGTTCTAATCTAGCAAAAAAGTGCATCCAAAGATGCTAAAATTCACCATAATGTTTGAAATAAAGTCGTGAAAAATTGCATACTAACCATTGAGTTTTCCATAAACCAGTCATAGGACATAAACGTTTCTATATGCGTGTCTTCTTCACATTTTCATGATAGTTATTGTAGCTAGGAAGGAGCGTTTGTTTGAATGGATTTATATTTTCGTACCAAAATGAGTCCACAAATTGTGTTTTCTTTTCAATTTTGATTCCCGATCGGTTTTCCAAAGAATATATGTTATTCTCAATAAGACAAACATGGGCATTTCCTCTAGACATGAACTTTAGAATCTTAAAAATTTAGAAAACTTAGAAGTGGCATTTTATAAAGCCAACTTATTAGTATTATTGCAATTATCATGATAGAGGCTCTTTTGCAGCCATAAGTATGTGGAACACGAATGCAAATATTAATAATATTAATTAGTTAATATCGGTACAATTCAACTTATTAAGCGCAACTTAATCCATTTAGGTTTGGGTGCAATATATAATTACTTCTTTGGAAGTAATAAATATGCATACAACGAATTACAAAAAGGTTTAGGTAAAATGTTTTTAGTACAGGGTGATTTTTTAAGATTTAAGTTTTTAGGTTGGCAGCACTGGTTGGTAATGGCGTCCAAACGTCATCTGTCACAGTGAAAAGTGTACAGTATACTCTACCATTTCATCATGGAAAGACTGACAAACGAGCAACGATAGCAAATCGTTGAAATTTATTATCATTTATTTATCAATTTATTTATTTTATTATTCGTGCTCTGTGACAAATGTGCATCGTTTGATACGACCAATTTATGGTCGTCATAATCGATCTGCTGAATCAACAATTCGGATATGTAAACAAGCAAAACTGTCGCATCTGGAATGATGAACAGCCACATGCCATACATGAATTACCGATGCATCCCGGAAAAACGACAGTCTGGTGTGGTTTATGGGCTGGTGGCATCATCGGTCCATTTTTCTTCAAAAACGACCGTGGAAGAAACGTTAAAGTCAACGGCGAACGATATCGAGCCATGATAAGCGATTTTTTTTTTTGCTCCAATTGGCTGAGTTGAACTTGGTTGACATGTGGTTTCATCAGGACGGTGCAACATGCCACACCGCTCGTGAAACAATGGATATGTTGGGGAACGAATTTGGTGAGCAGCTTATCTCTCGATTTGACCATGTAAGTTGGCCCCCAATATCTTGCGATTTAACGCCTCTTGATTATTGCTTGTGGGGTTATGTCCAGTCGTTAGTCTATGTGGACAAGCCGAACGCATTATTAGTGGAATACAAATCGAAATGCTCGAAAAAAAATGATTAAAAATCGGACCTTCCGAATGGACATTTTCAGACGGAGCCGCGGACAACATTTACATAAAATTAACTTTAAAAATTAAATGGCAAAGACCAATTTACCGATTCAATAAAATATTTATTTATATTTTAATATATGATGCAAATTTGAGTGTTTTATTCGATTTTTAAAAAAACTACGATTAAAAAATCACCCTATATTTTAAGTTAATTGCAGATAGCTGAGGATCCTACGGGACGACCTTATGTAGTTACATGTTATATCGAAATTGTGTCGTTTGTTTTCTTTGTTTTGTTTTAGTGTGTTTCATTAAAAACTAATAAGAAATACGATGATTTCGTTACACTGGAAGTTCGGAAAATATATCCCGTGCCAGCACTAACGTTAACCTAATAATATCAATAGTGTAGTGAAGGGCTCGGTAAGTTGTTGCCACTTTGAAGGTAATTCTATAATTCTCTCACATAGAAACCCTCGTCCTTGTTGACAGCAAACTGGAACAATCGATTTCCACAAGCTCTTCCTGAGGCGAATTTTTCAACAGCAAAATCATTCGCCATAGGTAGGAATAGACAGCAGTCATTTGATGCTAGTTCCGTACTGATGCCAGTAGTTTGAAAAAAATTGTTATGGTGAAAATTGGCAACCTTATAAAACACATGTATTAAGTTTCAAGGCCCCACGTTGTTTAGTATTTTTATTTGAGCCATTTAAAGTAAACAATCTCAGTGAATTTGTAAACATGAAAAAAATTTACCATCTATATGTAACTCAATATTTTCATTTGAAAGCTCTGAGTCCAATCAACATTAATGCCGAGTTAGATTCTACTCTGAGTGAGACTGCTCCTTCGTTTACGATTGGAAAATATTGGGTAGCAGAGTTTAAACGAGGCCGTACGAGCTGCCAAGTAGAACACCGTAGTTGTCCACCAATTGAGGTGTCCACGCCAGACACGTTTAAGAAAAAATAGTATTGGATGATCGTCGGCCGAAAGTGCGCGTGCTAGCTGAAATGATAGACACTTCAAAAAGTGCTATACAATACGACCGAAGATTCAATATACGACCGAAGATTTGAAGATTAGAAAGCTGTGCTCAAGGTGAGTGCCGCGCTTGCTGTCAATAGAGCAAAAACAGCGTTTTGAAGATGTTTCAATAGAGTGTTTGGCAATGTTTCACCGCAGTAACAGCACACAACAAAACCTTCCCGACCATCGACCCCGGCTTGCCCACCGTTCGCGCCGTCTTACTTGACGTAATCGTAAGTGACTCACTTTTCTTCACTAGCTGTCATCTGCCACAGAAATATGTCGATTTTCCTGCAATTCACAGAGGGAAATTATTCGGTCCATAAGTTGTCTGGTCAAGCATCAATATTTGAAACTTCTTCTTGTTTCCAGCCTTACATTTGAAACGATTTCAAATGGTTTTTTGTGCATGACGGTCGGACTTAACGATTTCCATCATTTTATCGACATTTTCAATAATTGGCCATCCAGAACATCAAAATTTACAGGAGGAGATCGACGAAATCGAAATTGGTCATGATTGACTATTACAGTAACATAAGTACTATTTAAATTTGCTAACCGACAGGCTTCCGTTATCGTCTTTAGCGGGGAAAAACTATAAAATATAGTGTATTTTCTCTCTTCTGGCGCGCATAACTGACGCACGCTCAGACAATTCTGAGTCAAACAACCACAATACTTTCTAAGCAGTTTATTGACTACAAAATCTAACACCATCTTGTGTAATTCAGTTGCATTTATACAACGCGCCATACAGAGATTTGAAGCCATCTATCGGAAAAAATTGGTTCTGCTTACAATACAGGGTTGCCCATATTCGACGGACTCATGTTTTTTAAAAAAAAATCAAAGAAAAAAATAAAAATTTGGCGGTTGGCAATCTTATTCATTTAATTTGTTCCAAGTAGATTTGTTTACATCAATTTTTGAATATGATATCTCTCAAATGGCCGCCTCTGGCGTTGATGGCGTATTGTGCCCTTTTTGCAGCATTTTCCATCGTTTTCGCCAACATTTCGGCCGGAATAGCGGCTATTTCTTCGCGAATGTTGTCCTTGAGCTCTTCTACGGTCCTTGGCTTGTAAACGTAAACCTTTGACTTTAAATGTCCCCACAAGAAGAAGTCAGCGGGCGTCAAATCGGGCGAACGCGGTGACCAGTCCAAATCACCACTTTTCGACATCTAACGGCCCGGAAACAAATTCTTCAGAAAATCGATTGTTATGCGACTTGTGTGCGGTGGAGCGCCGTCTTGTTGAAACCAGAACTGCCTCATACGCTTTCGACGAATAATTGGCATCACAAAATTGGTCATCATGTCGCGATAACGCTCCTGGTTGATGGTAACAGCATGGCCATTTTCGTTTTGGAAGAAAAACGGCCCAATGACCGTTTTCGCACTAATGCCGCACCAAACTGTGACTTTTTCGTCATGAAGAGGCAATTCTTGAATCTCCTGAGGATTTTCAGTGGCGTAAATACGGCAATTTTGCTTATTTACGATCCCATTCAATGTGAAATGGGCTTCATCGGACATGATAATTTTGTTCCAAAATTGCTCGTCATCATCGGCCATTTTGATGACTCGTTGGGCCCATTCCAATCGACGAGGCTTGTCCGCAGGCAACAATCTTTGCGTTAATTGAATTTTGTACGGGAACAAATGCAAATCAACGCGAATAATCCATTGTAAAGTGAACCAAGCCATGCCCAACTGCTGAGAACGGCGTTTTTGGGATGTTCTTGGGGACCTCTCAACACTGGCTCGTACTTGGTCGACTTTTATTTGGCCTCTTCGGATTAGAAAAAGCCTCACCAGTCGAAAATTTTTCGTATAAACGCTTAATGGTGTTCTTAGAAGGCGCACTTCTCACATTTTTTAATATTTTAAAAGCACGTTGAGTTTTCACAATTGACTTCTTCTGTTGAATGTAAATTTCAACTATTTCAGAGCGCTCGCGTGGCGTGTATTGTTCCATGGTAAAAATCTGCTTGGACTGACGCTTCAAACGCGGTATGTCATTAAGCGATCTGACATCTCTGTCAAAAGTTATGGCGTTGCCAGATGGGTCCGTCGATTATGGGCATCCCTGTATGTTATATGAACCACACCCGTATCCGCTATGCCATATAAATGTGCAAGGTTAGACTTTTCTCGCGACTGAATGCCGCGTTTCCGAGATTTATTCACACTATGTTTTTAACGAGTAATTATAAATTTATTGTCTGACATTAAACACATTACTTGGTAGGAAATGAGATTCACGATTGTAGTCACGTTTCTTAGATATAGTGCTATTTTGAGATAGTTGACTCCAAAAGAACAAACCTCTAAGTAGCTTTGAGTTGCCCACATCTGAATCACTTGGAAACTTTTGTACGTTTCGTGCACCAAAAATGCTCTGATGCTCTCCAATATTGGTGAATAATTTTGTTACGCAATAATTTTTCATATTTCTCGCAGCATATCTGCCCAAAACCTGACCATTAATCTTAGTATTTTTTTCTGACATTTAATTGATAACACAAAATTTGTGTAGGATGATTAGAATTATATTTTGTTATACTTATTAAGAATAGGAAGATATTAATTCAGGTGTGATATTAGTCAATACCGCATACCTGTTAGAAGTTTTAATGGTAAAAGTAGATTATTAATTTTGCAAAACAACAATTTATTTAGCCCATAACAACAAACAAGCTGGATGTGATAAAGCAATGTGATTTAGTTAATGATAAATATAACTGAGTTATGTCATATCGTGATATTTAGATTTGTTCTGCCACCTTGCAGAAAAGGCTACCAAATACTGGGTGGTGCACCAACTGCTCTAAAATAAGTAATTCAAAAAACTTTTACTTTAATCAATGTATTTAATTTATTTTTTTCGGTTTTTTTTATTGTATAAAAAACTCAATTCTATTTTATATAATTAATTGGTTTTAAAGATGATAGACCGTAAATGACCTCCATGCTCATTCACTCATATGAGACATCTGATCAGAAAATTATTGATTGCGAGATCACCTTAATTATTGTTTTAATGGCCGCTGATACGACAACGGAAGAAAAATTGAGAACTAAGATAAAACTGAGAAACAATTATTGACTATATAAGTTACGTGTCGTAGAAATATATGAGGGCATTCCAAAAACTAGCCGAACTGAGCTATAATAGATGGTGCCAGTAGTTGAAAAAAATTTATTTCAATGAAAAGTGGCAACCTTATAAAACATATGTTTTAAGTTTCAAGGCGCCAAGTTATTTAAAATTTTTACTTGATCCACCAAAAAGTGAACGATCTCGGTGAATTTTTTAAACATGGAAAAAAATTGGTCACCGCTATGTAATTCAATATTTTCATTTGAAAGGTTTCAGTCCAATCAATGTTAAAGCCGAGCTAGATTCTACCCAGGGGGAGTCTGCTCCTTCGTTAACGACTGTAAAATATTGGATAGCAAAGTTTAAACGGGGTCGTATGAGCTGCCAAAACGAACACCGTAGTGGCCGACCAAATGGGGTTAGGAACGACCAGACACGGTTAAGAAAATCCACAGAATGGTGTTGGATGATCTTCGGCTGAAGGAGCGTGAGCTAGCTGAAATGATAAGCTTTTTAAAAAGTTCTGTACATCGTATACTAACCTAAGATTTCAAGATAAGAAAGCTGTGCGCAAGAGTGGTGCCGCGCTTGCTTTCAATAGAGCAAAGACAGCAAAGCGAAAATTTTTCAGTGAAGTGTTTGACGATATTTCACCACAATATAGTCGAATTTTTTCGTCGATTTATAACCATGGATGAAACATGGGTCCACTACTTCACACCTGAGACAAAGACACAGTAAAAACAGTGGACTGGAATGGGAGAAGCGTGTTCAAAGAGGACGAAAACGATTTCATCTGCAGGCAAGGTCATGACGCCTGTTTATTTGGAATGCGCTTGGGAATATTTTTATTGATTATCTTCAGAGAGGAAAAAACCATCAATGGCGAATATTTTGCTAATTTATTGTAGCGTTGAGGCGATGAAATTATGATAAAAAAGCCGCATTTGCCGAAAAAGGAAGTTGTGTTTCATCAAAACAATGCTCAAGTAAAATTAATGAATTAAAGTTCGAATTGCTTCATCACGCACCTTATTCAATCTAGTGAATAAGGTGCGTGATGAAGCTTATTAAATCTAGTGAATAAGGTGCGTGATGAAGCTCCCTCGGATTATTTCCTATTTCCAAATTTGAAAAAAAGGGATCGATGGTAAAAGATTTGCCAACAGTGAAAAGGTGGAGTCTGCGATTTTTGACCATTTTAAGGAGTTTGACAGTTCTCACTATAAACAAGATATAGAACCAATTAAATATCGCTGGAAAAAGTGTATTGAGCTGAAAATAAATTACGGTGGAAAATAAAGAAAAATTTCGCCAACTTTTTTATGCCTTCCTTGTTAAGTTGTGTAGTTTTGGGACCGCTCTCGTACATATACGATCATATGTATTGACGCCATTAGGCGTTTCGTTTTGGGGTTAAATCAAAAATTACGCGGGTAATTCCTATACGTTGGAGCATTTGAAAACCAACACATTTCGGGCAGTATCTCGGCGATAACTCAACGAATGTTGGTTTCCAAATGCCTTAGCATTTGGACATTATCCACGTAAACACGGTCTTTGACGTAGCCCCAGAAAATAACTCTAACAGCGTCAAATCGCATGATCTTGGTGGCCAATTGTGAAATTACGCTTTCATGCAATAAAGCCAGTTCATATTCTTTATTCGCAAGCCAGTTACCATATGACTATAGCAACGGTAACGGTTCCATTAGCATTATTTTCGAAACAATACAGCCCAATGACACCTCCAGACTATAATGCGGACCAAACAGTCATTTCTTCCAGATGCAATGGGCTTTTCCGCAATCAATTCCTGGTTCTCCGAGCCCCATATGCCACAATTTTGCTTGTTGGCGTAACCACCGAGCGAGAAATGAGTTTCATCGCCGAAGAAAATTTTATTTTCCAAATTTCCAAAAATCAGCATTGAAAGCCTGTTCCTGTAGCACCCAATCAGCATATCTAAGGCGTTGTGAATGGTCAGCCGGCTTTAATTGTTGCGTGGGTTGGATTCAGTATGGATAAAGGTGGAAATCCAAATGCTAAATACCCCAAAATGAGCTGTAAGATACGCTGTGGAATCGATAAATTCCAATTATCCGCCACACTTTCACTAACAGAAGCGTTATTTTCGGCAATGCGTACATTGCGATGAAGCACAGACCTGACCACATCTATAACGAATTCAATCTCTTTAAATTTCTGTACAATCTTGCCAATTCCTTGAACAGCAGGTCAATTATGACGACCATAATCACCCCGTAATGTACGAAAAGTGCCCAAGTTTGAATCACCACTTTTGTAGGAAGTTTTAACTATTTTTACGCGTTCTTCACGTGTTAAACGATTCATATACATACGTAAACGGCAAGGCTTTCGCTAAATAAATAACACTTCAAATGACAGATATTTAAGAGCTGACAGCATTGCCAGATCGCTAAAAGGATAAACCTATATTTACGACAACGAGAGGGACGGACATCGTTCAATCTATTTAAAGGGTAATGGAACGCACTTGGCCAAACGCACTTCCCTCGGAATGTTATATTTTTGCCGTATTAAACGATGTACTCATATAAGTTCATTCTTCCGAGTAAAGAGATTAAGTTTCATTGGATTCCTTTCCACAAATTAAAAAAAAACATCATCACGTTTAAAACAAATGTCGATTGCTGCGTTTGTACGGAAAAAAAAGTTAAAATAGCCTCTATTTGCCTTTAGTTCGACTTTTTGTCGAAAGCGCCGTCATAATTACTTCGTTTTTTTTTTTTACATAATTAAAGTAAAATTGTTAGACTGCCAAGGCAGTGGCTGGTCTGCAGTTTGATTAACGCGCATTCCTACGAATTTTACTCAGTGTTATTTCCAATTTTCATATCGCGGTTATGATAAGCATACGAAACACCTTGACTCATTTCGATGGCTAATCAAAATTTCGTAAGAAAAATGTTTAGAATATCGTAAACCACAATTAGTTTATCTCCTCGAAAATCCCCGTAGTGATTCAAGCAATAAAATTCACGTTCAAATATTTCGTATCTGCATAAAATCCACTTAATCCAAACGAAAACCTACCCAACCCACTACTGCATTCCATTGCAGTTCGCTGTCATCTAAAACCGATCTGAAATATGAATTGTGAAGAGCAGTCAAAAATGTGTTTTGGGACAGTGATGCCGAAGTTTTGGGACAAACTCTTATACACGAGATATGACTAAACGAACTTCCAGCATGTGTGATACAACAATATTAAGATGTTGTATATTAAAGTAGACATGATATCTTATCAAACTTGTATGAGATGGTTGGATATGATATAAAGTGCTTTATTAAAGTGTCTACATGTATGTTAAATTTCGGCACATTCACTTTTATATATTTTTTTATTTGGCAATTTTCAGAGATTTTAGAACACTATGAAATTTAGTGGATTTCTTTCAATTGTATAAATTATCATGTATAGCCTATAAAGTAAACTAAAGAAACTAACTAAGGAATGGTAAGAAGCAACTTATCCGCCAAGCATAACTCGGAATGATAAGAAAAAAATCTGCATTTTGTTAAAATAGCTGGAAAAATATCAAATTATATGTAAATAACAATTTAAAGAAATTAAAGAACATCTTTGGCTTCAATTTGCTTGTATTTATTTGATGTTATTTTGTGTTATTTTAAATAAATTTTTAAACTCGATATCTGATTAAAGATTTAAAGAAAATAAAGTGATGATTCGAATATGGCAGGAATCATTTCAGTCAGGATTTAAAGAAATCAAAGAACATCTTTGGCTTCAATTTGCTTGTATTTATTTGATGTTATTTTGTGACATTTTAAATAAATTTTTAAACTTGATGTCTGATTAAAAATTTAAAGAAAATAAAGTGATGATTCGAATAT
>JAHXMU010000090.1:333582-358579 GCA_019455685.1 Philornis downsi | reverse complement strand
AATAATAATTCATATTAATTCAATAAATAACGAAACCGCGTTAAACACTTGTGTTAAAACAAAAGGCGGCCATTTCGAGTGAATACAATTTTTTTTAATAACCAATATTGTCTTCTAATAAATGAAATAATTTTAAATACAATATGAATATTGGTTTTTTTTTATCGCGTTTTATATTTGTAACAGAACACATGGCAGGACTAGGTATTGCTACTAGGCGACTATATTGTGCTGAATATGGACTACGGCGAAGTAGTGAAGCTCCGAGTGCTAATTTAATTAAAATATGGGTGAAGCGTTTTGAACAGACCGGTTCAACATTTAAACCACAAGCAAATGGTCGCCCATGAACATCTAGGACCGAAGACAATGTTGAGAGAGTTATGGAGTCAGAACGAGGAAATCCACAAATGTCGACTCGCAAGAGATCGTCTGTCTCACAATTATCGCGACGAAGTTTGCAACGAATTTTAATATTGGATCTCAAACTGCATCCAAATAAGCTGCAATTTACACAAGAATTGAAAGAGTCTGACTTCATAGCAAGGCTTGCATTTGCTAATGAAATGCTTAATCGATTTTCCAATTTTGACAATATCCTTTTCTCTGACGAGGCTCATTTCCTTATGAATGGGTTCGTAAACCGTCAAAATTGTAGTTACTGAAACAGTTAAAAACCCAAAATCAAACACCAGAAACCATTGCATAGTCCTAAGGTGACAGTATGGGCAGCAATCTCTGGCAGAGGAATAATTGGTCCTTTTTTCTTCGAAAATGCGCGGGGCCAAAACATCACGGTTAATACGGAACGCTATGTTGAGATGTTGGACGGATTTTTGGCTCCAGAAATTGAAAGTTCAAGAATAGTGAATTCCAGAACTTGGTTCCAACAAGATGGAGCTACCTGTCACACATCAAATGACTCCATGGCGGTGGTGAAGCAGATGTTCCCTGGCAGACTGATTTCGAAAAGAGGTGATATTCTATGGCCCCCACATAGTCCAGACTTGACGCCTCTTGACTTTTTTTTGTGGGGGTACCTCAAACACAAAGTCTACAGTAATAATCCAAGAAACATCGCCCAGCTCAAGGAGAATATCCGTGGTGAAATGGCAGCCATTACACCAGTATTACTGAAGAAAGTTTTCAATAATTTTCGTTTGCGGTTAGAGGAGTGCGGTCGTAGAGAGGGTCGCCATTTAGATGATGTTATTTTTAAAAAATAAACTCCATTTATTACTCTACAATGCCTTAGATTTATTTTAACCATACCTTTTGTATTTATTTTTTAATCTATTTTTTAAATATGCACGTTCTATTGCGCCACCCTGTATTTAAGGAACCACTTTTTTATCTTAAAAATATATTTTTTGTTGACAGTGTGAACTATTTACTTTTTGCGTTATTTTACTAAAAAAAACTTTTCTAAAAAAGAGTTGATTTTTTACAGTCATTTATAAATTTGAACTCATTTTTTGTTTAATACATAAGTAAGAAGTGAACTCTACACAATTTATTAATTTTGTCCAGTTAGGTTTGTGATCTACCACACTGTGCGCCGGTTTGGCAACGCAACTCTGTGATCAATACAACAGAACTATGACGTATTAATACTGTATGACTTTGCAAGACAAATGTGACAACATAAAACGCTCACATCACACTAATGTGAGAAAGATTTAAAAATATATTCGCCCTCGTATTTTGAATTCATATTAAGATTGTTGATTTCGATTGAAATTACGAGTATAATAATGTATATGACAAATTAAAAACCATTCTTACTACAAATTGCGTTTGATAGCAAATCTTATCAAAAAAGTAGGAAGTAAAAAAATATTTTATTGTTGGCACTCATTTCAGAGGTGTGCGTAAGTTTTATAAGGAATGCCTAAAGCGGCATTGTTAATACCTAACCATATCACAGTTCAACATCATTTATTACTGTCCCAAATTATATTATGGCGAGAGAAGAAATATGTTTAAATATCAAACCAATTTTTTCGAAAATTGTTGTATTTCATTGTAAATTTGAGTCATATCGACGTTTATGTAGCTCAAGCCATAGATTACTATATTGAATACATATTGTAACCACTCACTAAATGACTATGAATGTAATTTTGTTGCTTACTTAAATTAACATCCGCGAATATGCATTCTAATTTATTGTACGCCACATAAGGAAAATGAACTCCAGCGCTTTGGCCTATTACGATTCTTCTCAAACTCGGGACTTTTTGATAGTGCTTCAAAAACCTTATACTTACAAAGGAATTTTGGTCGTTCTTTTCTGTGCCGCCCATCAAGTTCATTCTTGAACTTCGTTTGACTTCATGCGCTGAATATAATCCAGCTAACGCAATCGCTGCATTTTGATGCGCTTGATCATGTCGATGTCGGTATGCAGCTAATACAGCTTGTGATTCGTGCGACACCGATGTTCTCCATTAACAATTATTAGTCTATATATTTTTAAGAGAGCTTTTCTCTGTTAAACTCCCAGAACTGATTCGTTCGCTCGTGTCATACTACCTGACGTATAGATAGATGGTATCAGTAGTTTAGAAAAAATTATTTTGGTAAAAAGTGGCAACTATAGTACCGTCACCGTTCAGTAGTTCATTATTTCCATTTGAAAGGTTTCAATCAAACCAATATTAAAGCCCAGCTAGATTCTACTCTGGAGGAGTCTGCTTCTTCGTTTACAACTGTAAAATATTGCGGGCAGAGTTTAAACGAGGCCGTACGAGCTGCCAAGATGAACACCGTAGTGGTCGACCCATTGAGGTGTCCATACGAGACATGGTTAAGAAATCCAGAAAATGGTATTAGATGATCGTCGGCAGAAGGTGCGTGTACTAGCTGAAATAATAAGCATTTCAAAAAGTAATACACATCGTATATTGAGCGAAGATTTAAAGATGAGAAAGCTGTGTGCAAGATGGGTGCCGCGCTTGCTTTCAGTAGAGCAGCAATGGAACAGCGTCAGGAAGATGTTTCAGTAAAGTGTTTGCATCTTTTGCAAATTTTTACATCGATTTATAACCATGGATGAGAGATGGGTCCATCACTTCACATCTGAAACGAATGAACAGTCAGAACAGTGGACTGGAAGTGAAGGGTCGTATCCAAATGGCCCATTTTGGTATTAACATTTCCCAGGTCAATTTTAATGTCGTAGGCAGGGCAGTCATGCGTTTCATATGCTTCTGCTAGGCGCTAAAAAGGATATCTTTGCTCGTACAAGAATTATTAGGGAAAATGTGGTTTCCTGGTCCATTGTTTTTAACATTTACCAGATTACGGGATTACAGTGGATAAAGTAGAGAATAGACAGGTGTCACATTTTCATTCTCAGAACTTAGTTTACAAAACGTACGCTGAGTTCAGTGCAACTGCTTGAACGAGAGGAATTAAAAATATATTGAAAAAATCTGTTAGAAAGACCGTGTTTACTTGCTCGATTTTTCTCAAGTTTTACAGAGAATTATACATCAATACAATGCAAAAGTTTGTTTTCTTGCTGAAAAGGAATTGGAAAATGTAGATGAAGGATGAAATTCCAGAAAATCTTCTAATTTGTGTGGCAGTTTCCAGAAAAGGTATGACAATGTGTTCTGTTTTCTTTGACAAGCGCTTTAGATATACCAGGTTTGACTACTTTTATTGAAATTAAATAAAAAATATGAACACAAGAATATACGGTTTACATCGTGTATTTGTCTGAGACGTACCAGAAGAGGCGTGAGTAATTAGTCGATTTTTTCAAATTCTGTTAAGCATTATAAGCCAATGCAATGCTACATCTGGAATATTTTCTTCGGTACGCAATCTATGCATGTGAGTCGCTGGTTTTATGTTCAACAAAGTATATGCGAAATTTGTTGTTGATTCAGCAGGTCGATTACGACGACCATAAAATGGTCATATCAAACGATGCACATTTGTCACAGAGCACGAGTTTTGATAATAAATTTCAACGATTTGCAATCGTTGCTCGTTTGTTAGTCTTTCCATTATGAAATGGCAGAGTATACTGTACACTTTTCATTTTGGCAGATGACGTTTGGACGCCATTACCAACCAGTGCTGCCAAAATGAAAAACTTAAATTTAAAAAAAATCACCCTGTATTTAACGTAAAAATATAAGGAAACCGAATTGTCACTGGTTGTAGTACTTTGTCTCGTAATTAAAAACCCTTTTCAGATATTCAGTTCCCAGCATCTGGCAATACTTAAGCTGGCGACACAAAATATCGCGCAAAAAAAAAAAAATGTTGCCCAAAAAAATACAATGCAAAATAGCCAGACAAAAAATTAACCAACAAATAAAATGAAATTTTACCATAAATAAATGAAAAATTCCATAAATTCAATATGAAAATTTGCCCAAAACTAATTCATGCGATTTATCACCCAATTGAACAATATTTTGAAAGATTGTATTTTGTGGAAAAATGTTAAACCGTTTGTATTTTTAAAATAAAAGCAACATTATTCCTCTATTATTTCAATAAATGTTATTAAGCTGTATTTCAATGTGGGATCGTTTAAACAAAAACCATTATTGAAGCAATAACTTCAGGACGACAATATTGATATCGATTTTTATAACAATCATTGTCAGTGCTTGCATTTTCAAAATGCATTCATTGGAAAATTTCATTGCTTGCAAGGTAGCAAAACTTTATTGACTAATAAATCCTTGCAGACAGTTCTTTTATTCTTCAGACATATTAATTTCATCTTTTTGTGTATTCGATTTTGTTACTTCCCATCGCTTTCGAAATTGTTTTAGTACGTTTTCTATTCAATGCAAATGTATTTTTTTTTGTCAGGAAATCATTCTAGGGAATGTGTAGAAATTGCCAGAACTATACTTTCGATGAATGAAGATGTGGACTGTAACTTAGATATGTTACTTCTCATGGGTGATACAAGGCCTCGCTAATAGAAGAGGTTCAATAAGTAAGGACTCGGAATTTGGCAGCAGTTTCGAATCATGAATAAAAGAAATAAAGCTGTACGGAATTGATGTCAGATTTACAGTTGCGAATCCTTTTCTTTTTAATGATTACCGTGGAATTCCAGTTACATATTTTTTCAAATACCGTAAACAGGAGCAAAAATATTGGATATTTAATTTATGGTTTGTATGGGAGGTACCACGCCCCATTGTCCAATCCCGCCCATATTTGCAGTAGCACTTAAGATATGTACACCAAACCTACGCACCAAATTTTGTTCAAATACCGTAAGCAGGAGCAGAAATAATTGATTTTTAATTTTTTGTTTGTATGGGAGGTCCCACGCCCCATTGTCCAATCCCGCCCGTATTTGCAGTAGCACTTAAGATATGTACACCAAACCTACGCTCCAAATTTTGTTCAAATACCGTTAGCAGAAGCAGAAATAATTGATTTTTAATTTTTTGTTCGTATGAGAGGTACCACGCCCCATTGTCCAATCCCGACCATATTTGCAGTAGCACTTAAGATATATACACCAAACCTACGCACCAAATTTTGTTCAAATACCGTAAGCAGGAGCAGAAATAATTGATTTTTAATTTTTTGTTTGTATGGGAGGTACCACGCCCCTTTGTCCAATTGGACCGAATTGTAAATCTAAACCATCCCGGGCACCACCCAGACGCATATACAAAAATTTATGCAAAGCGGTCCAGCCGTTCTGGAGTTTTAAGCATCGGAACAAACCACGATTCATTTTTATATATATAGATTGAAATGTTCAAACATACATACATTTTTAATTTGAGTAAAATCGGAGGGAAAAAATTTATTTTCGAAACGCCGCCTACTGGATTTAAACATATACAAAATGTTAAAATGATGAAACATACATACATTTTTAATTTGAGTAAAATCGGACCATAAATATACATTTTCGAAATAAGTCCACCTCAGCGCCACCTACCGGGTTCATTTATACACAAACGAATTTCTCATGATCAAAGAAACACACATTCTGAATTTCAGTTAATTTGGTTCATTAATATAAATTTTTGAAATAAGTCTACCCCAGCGCCACCTACCGGCCCCAAACTTAATTAAAACCTAATCGGGCACCAACTGACAACGTTAAGATCTGATGGTCGGACAAACATATGTACGAACGTTTTTATATGTTAAGATATGTAATGATTAGAATGCTTAATTATGACAGAAACTCCAAGTAAAGCAGGCTGAACTTTATTGATCTACAGTTGAAGAGGAACAGAACCGTAAATGAATAAACGAACGACCGAACTCAACACACCACTGTAGGCGACATCTGCATGTGATGTGGCCACAGTGGAACGATCTGACCTTAACAGAATGTGATTGGTGTTAAGACTTTCTTATTTTAGATTTTTATTTGCTTTGTCTACAGTATTTTTTCTTTATTTTTGACACAGCGAATTCCGTCACTCTGAATCAGTTGGATAAAGTTTCTACATTAATTTCCTAATCTCGTAAAACTGAGTAAAAATCTCGCACTGAAGTAAATGCCGCAGCGATAAAAATTCAAAAAAAAAAATCGCGCGAATTTTTTATTTTATGAAAATTATTTCTTTTTTTTATTCTTTTTTGCTTTTAATAAAAAAAAATGTTTTCTATTTCTTCCGGTTCGCCAAATTGGATAGAAATCTGACACTGAAGTAAGCGCCGCAGACGAAGAATCGCACGATTTTTATTTTCTTTTTGAAAAGAACATTTTTAATTAACATAACAAAATTACCTTGGAATGATAGGTTTATATGAAGATCGAATGCAGATGGAAGCGTTAAAGCTGGTGATCACACTATCCTACAAAAATGGTCTATTTTTCATATTGTGTTTTTGGGCCATTGTTCATTTGGAAATAACGGTTATGAAAAATAGCCCAAAAATCAAAGAAATGTGATCCACAATTATAGGTTACATTTCATATGAAATTTCAGAAAAATCTGCATGAAAATTTTTAAGCGATTTTTTAAAAAACAAATCGAGTCATTTTTCTTTAGGCGATTTTCATACTCCCACTTAGCCCAAACGATTACATTATACTTGCTTGGGTACAAAAAGCAAAAAATGAACAATTAAATTCTTTCACGAAAATTTTAATGAAAACATTTAAAAATAAAAATAAAAAGTTTTACAATGGGTTGGTATCGCATAGGTTAAGCAGATAATCGTTCCACTTTGTTAGTCGTTAAACCCAGGGTGGCGTTAATCTCCCTTACTAAAATAACTATTTTTTCAATCACCATTTCGTTCATTTATCCACGTAAATTTCTGTTTAAGACAATGATGGACGGTCGACCAGAATGAGGCAAATTTTCCACCATGCCCCAACTGCTTTTGAATGCACTGTACCACTCGCATGCACGTGTTTTCGATAAAGTCGATTTATCGTAAATATTCTCGGCAATTCAAAATACAAAATTTCGTATGCAATGCAAAATTTGACATATTTTTTTCGATATTTTTATCCATAGTAAAAATCGAAAAGCACACTTGAAATGAGCTGATAAAATCGAGCACTGAAACCAAACTAAATGACCCATCACGATCAAACTCCGTGTTCAGTACAAAGAACAGTTGACAGTTTTGACAGTCCCTTTAAACGGGCGTTTTCAAATGATCAATTCATTGTACTTTTTTTGTCAGAATGTTTAATATTTGAGAATATATAATTCACATCTTGTATGTCGACAACTTTCTAAGACATTTCGAATTTATGTGTAAAAAGAAATCTATAGGTATTATTTGTTCAAGTAGACGGATTTAGTAGCCTGTATTTTACGTTATATAAATGCGATTGGATTACGTTAGATGACATTATAAAGAAGTCCACGAGGGTTTTACGTGAGTCTCGCCATGAAGGCCTTATCCACGGTGTGCGACACACGCCCCCCTGCGGTAGCCAAGTAAGACTTGGACTACCTAGGTAGAGGGGCTGACAATTTTGGTACTACAGCAATTGTCAGCCCTTTCTCCGCAGCCAGAAGATAACAAATCGATTATGCTAGTATGAAACATAATCCCCATTGACGGAGGTGAGGCCTATCTTACCACCTCTGCCACTCTATGGGTCTATAGCACCTGGTTGCAATGCAACTCTATATTCGAGCACAAAGTCTCTACCAGCGATTTTGGCATCAACCACAACCCGCGTGATGACATTAGATATATAAGATTTCGTACTCAAAAAACTACTGAAACAATTTTGATTGCTTGACTTTGATTGCTTGCTGAGCGGGCGTCTAAAATGGACGCCAGTTAACGTTATCACACGACTTAACTGAAAAAACGCTCACGGACTGAATTTTCATCTACGAATTGCTGTTGAATCGTAATAAAGACAAACCACTTTTTCAAGCGGATGATGATTAGTGATGACAAGTGAGTCACTAATGACAACGTCAAGTGAAAACGGTCATGGTAGAATCGCGGTGGTCTGTCGCAAATGGTTTCTAGGCGGGTTTGGTGGTCAGGAACATTTTGCTGGGGTTGACACCCACAATAAGCTAACACCCTACGACCAAACTTTTATTTTGTATGTGCTCGAATCTGGAGTTATATTTTGCAATCGGGTGCTAGTTCTTACCTCCGCCAATGGGGATTATGTTCCATACTAGTATAATCAAATTGTTATCTTCTGGCAGGAAGAAAGGGCTGACAATTGCGGTAGTTTGCTCCCAGAATTGTCGGCTGTTATTCCTAGATAGTCCAAATCAATTTGGCTGTTCCGGGGGTCGCTGGCCATCACATTGTAATGTGCCCAGTGTGATAAGCACACCGTGGGTGTCTTTACTGCGAGACTTACGTAAAACCCGTCTGAAGGAAGCTATCGCCCAAAAGCGTCCACTTTTGACCAATAGAAGAGAATTATGTTCCATCAGGTCAACGCCAGGCCTTGCAAGATGCTTAGGGAGCTTGATTAGGAGAGTCCTGACACAAAGTGATTACTACCTGCTTTTGTCTGTAATGAACGACTTTGATGGAGGAAAATTAGTTTTAAAAGGGACGAGGGAGGATTTCTGTGAGAAAGACATAGTGGAATTGCTTTTAAAATAACAACAAGTTAGAGAATAACACTTTGCATATTTGACCAAAAAGGAATTATTCTAGCTATGCTAAAAGAAGCCTTCAATCGTAATCTAATAAAATATTAAATGCTAACTCATTTGGTTAAAAATATTGGGACTGTTGTCAATAAAACTATAGCAATCTTTATGAGCACACTAAAGTCAATGTAAATCAATGTTCATAAAGAGAAAAACATTCCAGCACACATCCAGCACGTACTCCATGGGCGAAATCCTGTACAGGCAAAGTATCGCACCGAGTCAACTGCTGTGAGTGCAGCAACTGCTCTGTAATGTTGACCACTTACCACTGATTACACAAAGAACAATAAAATCCTTAGTTTACGAATTGTGGTGTTTTCTTGTTAAATTCCAAACTAATTAGACAGACAACAACGAACAAAACCCGAAGTTGGGTGATGAAAAAGTCTTGTTATTTTTCCAGTTGTTTGGCAAACTGGCCATCGAAATCCTTATCTTGGACTACCCAAGTAGCGGCCGCCCATTTACGATTGTTATTGATAATTGTACCATAGATAATTGAATCGAGCATAGGGATACGTAGTAATTGCGATAGAAATAGCATTTTAACGCAGAAGTGTCTAATGGCCTTTCCAATTCTATGCCAATGCGCAACGAATCAAGGAATAGAGGCGATTAAGGAGGCAAATAAGGAAAAAGGACAGCGATTTGGGTACTTGGTAAGTGTAGGTGTAGGTGCACCCGATGCCAGTGTGCACAGATCAATTAGTCGAAATTGAAAGCGGATACTTAATTGAGTTCTTTCGCTTTGGGAGATGGGTAATCAAGTGCAATTGCTGTTTCCCTGGAATGACTAATGAGGAAAAATTCTATTATCACTTGATAAATTCGAAGCATTTGAAAATGCACATATGTGAGCTGTAATTTAGTTGGAATACTACATTTCTTTACATTATACTATAGCTCAATGCGAGTATGGATATGATGTGGATACACTACTTGCAATACGAGTATGTTATCACTTACTTTGGAAGTCATTAAATAGTTACGTTAAGAGTTTACTTTCTATGAAGTTACCTTCGCTATCAAAGATGACATGGTGGCAGTGTGCAGCTTGCAATAGACAATTCAGGCTCTTTTAAAGGATTTATATCCTATCTACATATAAAGGATACGTGATTGCATGCTAGGGCATATCAACTTGTGTGGGCCAAAAACGAGGTTTCATTAGATCGTGTCTAAGAACATTTACGTGGACAAAACCATATCTTCAAAATTACTTAACAAACAGTGAATTTATCGGGGAAAATCCGTACAATAGCTCTTCTATTCTTCTTTTTTTTTAAACGGAAGTGGCATTAAGGAAGTGACAGAATGGCTGAGATATAACGTCCTCAGTACGGTGGGAATTAACATATTCTTCGACAGTCAAGCTGCCATTAAATCCCTAGATTCTGTCTTCCTGAACTCAACATCAGCCCTGAAATGTCGCAGATCCCGCCATGATCGGACACTGTCTGATTGGAAGACATGCAGTGGGATTGAAGATTGCGATTAGCGACTTCTGCTGGAGCTGTGAGGATGAATAGGAGGAGGAGTCCATAGAACACATTCCCTGCAATTACCCTGCCCTGGTGTATAGGCGGGGTTCTATACTGCGCTCCTATTTCTTTAGAGACCCAGGGGATCTGGACTACATAGATATTGTCCGACTTAAGAAATTCTTGAGACGCTCAGGAGGAGGAGGAGTCCATAGAACACCTTCTCTGCAATTATCCTGCCCTGGCGTATAGGCGGGGTTCAATACTGGGCTCTTAATTCTTTAGGGACCCAGGGGATCTGGACTACATAGATATTGTCCGACTTAACAACTTCTTGAGGCGCTCAGGATGGTTCAACGAGGGAAACTAGTAAGATCCACATCTCTAGTTTCTGTGGTATCACAGTGGACTATAACAGTACAATCTAAGTGAGTCTGTCTATTCAGACTGCCACACTGACCTAACCTAACATAGACGGTGGATAGAATGGGCATTCTTATCTATCATAAATCGCGCAGAGAAACTAATCCCTAATTCGTCATGCAAAATTTTGAAAGTGTTTCAATCTATACATATTGACAGGAAATGAGTAATCAATACTTCGAGAATTACAAATACTTTAAAAATAGCTTGTTGTTGTTGTTAGACATTATTATCAAATATATTAAAAATGCTAAAAAAAAAACTTCAAAGAATTAATAAAAACTGATTTTTTTATATCATTTTTGTCAAAACTATACTGAAATTATCTTTTGTCAAATTAGTGAATATTTTTCCAAACATCAAAAATGTAATTTCTAGCTTTCTTTGAAACTACTTATTAAAGAGAGAGAGCATCCAAAAAAGTCAACATGATTCGCAACTCCACAGCAAAAAAAGTGAGTCATTCCAAAGAATAGTATTTTCACAGCTTCTGCAAATGCTATGTGGGCATATTTTTTCATTTTCTTGAAGCTTGGAAGCTCTTTTAATTGCACCAAAGGGACCAATGGAATTAAGGCGTTATAACCAACAGTCGTTGTAAGAATAATATTTTTGGTATTTTTTTTTTTTTTTTGCTTTTGATACAAAAATATAAATATGTATTTAAAATTTGTTATCCATTACTAATTTAAATTAATTAGCTATATGAATTCTGATTGAAAGGATAAAATTATCATGAAAAATGTTGTAAAGAGTTTTCATTCCTTTAGAGGGAAAAGATATCAAAAACTACGGCATCCCTCTCATAACAAACCTATATTAAATTCATCGATGTTTATTCATTATTTCACCACCTTTAGATCACCATTAACCGATCCTTTTAACTTCCCTGAATGCTCTTTTTTTACTGGGTCATGATCCGGAGGTAGTTAAATTAAATTTGGATAATTGTCGAAGAATTTAACATGGGCTTGTCATGCAAGGCATACTATTATTTTTGCCTCCATTTAAGTGCATAAAGCAGTGCCAATTTTTTACAATTTTATATAAAAGCAAAAACATATTTTTGTAAACGCTTAGGAAGCAACAAAGTACTTCTGCGAAAAAGATGAAAATCTACATCGCAGAGACCATTTCAATGTTGTATCCCATGATCGAATTAGAACTTTAGAATAACACTTAAAAATGCATATGTATACAGAGTGGCGCACCAATTGTGGTTAAGTTAGGTCTGTGTGGCAGTCTGAATAGACAGACTCACTTAAACTGTATAGTTTATTGTGATAACACGGAAATTTGAGATATGGATGTCTCTAGTTCACCCCGTTGAATCATCCTGAACGCCTTAAGAAGCTCTTAAATCGGACCATATCTATTTAGTCTATATCTGCTAGACCCCTAAAGTGTTGATCTTCGCCTGTACGCCAGGGCGGTGCAATTGCAGAGAAGATGTTTTATGGACTCCTCCTCCTCCTCTTCATCCGCACAGCTCCTGCAGAATTCACTAGTCGCAACCTTCAGTCTCACTACATGTCTTCCAGTCAGACAACGTCCCGTCATGACGGATGCAAATAATGAGACGTCGGGTCTTGATAGCGACAACAGCTTGTGTGAATGCTTTAGATCAAGGCGAGGCCACATCTGTCTGGCTTGATTACATCCCCGGACAGACGCCCACCTACTATTTGCTGTTAAGTATGCCATTTCCCGCAGTAGGAACTTACAAGCAAGGTTGTTCCAAGTCTTGCCAGCTCGTTTGATCCGTGAACATTAAACTGCCAATTGTGATCAAATAAGAATTCCAAATATCTTTTTTTAATCAATGCATTTCATTTACTTTTTTATTATTAAGTGGAAAATTCAATTTTATTTCATATAACTAATTGGTTTTGAAGATGATAGACCGTAAATGACGTCCATGCTCATTCACTAGCCAACAAGGTTTTGGACTGGAGCAACCAAATATCTTTTCTAGGGTAATTTGGTGGGCTGAATTCGAATCTGTAATTGGTTTGGCTCTGTCATGTCAGGTTTTCGAGACGCTACAAAATTCTTTTATTCGTTTTTTACATAAAAAATCATTATTTTATATGAAAATCAATGAGTGAATGGCGTTATTTCAACGTTATTTCTATTTTGTTGGTTCGGTTTTAGAGTCCAGCAATTGTCTCCTAGCATGCTTTTGTGCCAAAATCCTTGATATTTTTTTTCAATTTGCATTGAATCTTGTTCGTCGCTCATCGCCCCTAGCTTTTGTGGAAAGAAGTCTAAATTTGAGTAAAGAAAATGCATTTTAAGTGACATTCGTGCACCTAATTCGTGATAATTTTTTAATAATTCAGCAATAATTTGTCTGTAGTTTTCACTTTTATTGTTTCCAAGAAAACTATTCACGATGCACTTGAAAGATTTCCTGGCTTGTATATTCTTTCTCCAATAAAAATTGTGAAAAATTGTCATCATTCAATAGCTTCAATAGCTTGATCTGAGGGCCAACAAATATGCTTTCTTTGATTTTACCATATGAAATTTTAGGAAAACCCGCCAACAAATATTTAAATGCTGCACTTTCTTTGTCCAGAGCCTTGACAAAGTTCTTAAAAAGGCCCATTTTTATGTGCAGCGGCGGAAAAAGAACATCGTTTGAATCAGTTAATGGTTTATTTGAAATGTTTTGTTTCCTGGTGAACACTCAGTTTGTTTTGGCCACTCTGTTCTGACGTAACGATGACTTATAGCGCGATTAACCCGTAGACAAAGGAATCATCAACAACATTTTGTGAAACCTCCTTGCATACCAGTCAACAAATTAATGACCTGAGTCAGATTAATTTACGATGGTCTATACTATATGTACAAAGAAATTTAAATCACACACCTTAAAGTCACCACAGATCTTCCATTTATTATCGTTGTATTTAAGTAATATCAAAATTTCAATCATTGATTCGTAATTTTTCTTTGTATTAACGGCAAGAGCAATTGGTATGGATGATTTTTCATTCCCTTTATGTAAAAGAAGAGGCTTTAAACTGTACTTAGAGCCATCAATAAATAATTTTCATTCAGTTTTGCCATATGGCTGTTCCATTTTTTGAAATAAACCACCAACATCAAAATACAGTATAAAATAGAGTGTTTCTTTTCAAAATATGCGGCCAATTCCAATTCTATCTCTATAGAGTGTTACTTTTGTCCCACCTCCAAGAGGTTTCCACTGCTGCATGCGTGAAGCTAGTAATTCTGCGTCCTGCTTCGTTAAAAGTAAATCACGAATTAGATCATTTAGCTCAACTTGAGTCACTAAATGGCGTTCATCATCAGACTGATAAAAACTACCACTGCTGGTAAAAGATGTTTCGGACTCACTGCTCGAAGCACTGGAAATGACTGGTAATGGATCACTTGGTGGGCGTTGAACTGCTTTGAAAGCCGATGAGACATTCGCGTAAGTAATATTTTTTTAATTTTTATTTTTCATTTTTGAATCCAGCAACTTTTGTTGAACAGAAATGACAATCGGTTTGGTGGTTATTTGACTCTCATTTGTATAAAACAGTTGTGCAAAACATTGTCGGTGTCTACGGTTTGTTCAAGTTTCTGACAGCAATAGCAAAATAATATAAATATGCATATTTTTATGATTCTGTTATTGCATATCCTTTTTTCCAACCGAATTTTTACCACACGCAAAGTAAAAATAGCATGAATCAGTAACACACGATCCGATCTCCCTGACATGCTTATACGCTGCTATTGCCAAGATTTAGAGTGAATGTGGCCTTCTGCCAAATTAATAATTGTGAAATTGTAGTGTCAGTATTGACTATTTTACAGTATTGCCTGCATGTGATAGAAAGTGAAATTTGAATGCCATGCTTCGTTTCTGAAGTAAAATTTTGTCTCCCAAATTTGTAGACCAGTGTTATCAACTGTTCCTCTTTATCGTAAATAATTTTGCTGATAAAAAATGCTTGTGAAAATTAATAGTATCGATAAAGACAAGCAGGTATGTTCCAGATTCTACTTTGAAGTAATAGTAGTTTGAAATCACTTCAATTTGACACTTGGGTGTTCTGAATTTTACTTTTTACTTTTCATTTCTGTTTTGTTTTCGAACATCAAATCGTAGTGAATTGCATTGTTCTAGAAACTACTTTTAGGCAAAAAGAAGTGGTTTAAAAATATTTTGAAATTTTATTGTGAAACAAAAATTTTTGCAAGTAAACATGTAAGTATAATAAATAAAAGTGGTCAGATTCCTTGTTTGAAGGGGAAAACACAAGAATACAACGCAGGATGCAATAATGCTACGTTTTATGCAAAACAATCCAGACCTGGAAAAAGGGGACCATGTAAAATTGGAAGAATTGTGGAATCTTTTTGCGGCTTAGTAATTTCCACGTGAGTTCCATCAATGCATCCTACTACACCGGGAATACTAAATTTTTGCATGAAGTGGCGCTTAGACAAATTTTTTCATCAACTGTCATTTTCAATTTAATCCACCTGGGACAAATATATTTTTCTTGAACAATAAGCACTCGATTTAAAATTTTGCTGGTAGTGCTCCGTGCTAAGGCCACAATAGTGTCTTTTCCAACCCCTCGTTGAAATCATCCTTCTGCTAAAAATTTTAATGTGTCAGCAAGCTGCAGTTCTGCCGGAATGGATGACTTGGGCAGTCTCAATTTTATGAAATGTAAAATGTTACGAAATGCATCTTTGTTGATGCGATAATTTTGTAAAAACCTAATAGTTTTTATTAAAAGTATATTGAATGTACTTAAGTGCATACATGTGTGTATGTACTTGTGTAGTGTCGCCCAGGCAAAATTCGCCTTTGTAATTTTGCTCTTGCGTATTCATTGGTTTGGTATATGGTGGACACTAACACCGCTTTCATTATTTATTTATCCTTTATTTATTTATTTGCCCTTATTACTTATCAGTCCATTAATTTTATGCAAAAAAAAATCACAAATAGTAGTTTTAATAACTAAATTTTATTTTCAAGTCAATATCAGCTGTTTACAGTTTCTGTTTTCGAACTTCAATTCATATGAGAAAATGAAACAACAAACCACTTCATTTGCAGAACATCCAAAACAAAATGTTAACTTTTCAAACAGTATTTTACTTTAATTCCACTACTTTTTCGGAACATACCTGAAAGACTTCTATGAGAGAGCCATGTTGGAATTAACCTCAAAGCGACAACAAGTTAGAGAATAAAATTTTGCATATTTGACCTAAATGGAGTCACTCTAACCATGCCAAATAAAGCCTTCAATGTCATGCAAAAATAATGGACCCCCTCATGCAATCGGATGAATTTTTAAACATAAATCGAAAGTGATTTCACAGTGGTTTCATTTTTTATTACTTTATGCCAGCATTTTGTTTGCAAACCTTCTTCAGGGCCTTCTGTTTCAATCAATAAGCTAGGAACGAAAACTTTAAGCCTTGGCCCCCTATGTAACCGTGCATAATTTTTAAAGAAAACGGCAGCGGTCTTGACATTTCACCCAACTCCCCATGCTGTCCCAGATCCAGGCCTTTCAGCCGGTCTCTTTTTCACAGAACACAAACGTATAATATTATATATTTAGATCAATCATTCTATATGTCTACTGCGCACGTACATATCTGACGCATTTAAGCGTGTACACCTCAGAAACTGTAGTGATTAATTTCTTTTTTCATACATTTCCGCCATTTTCTTACTGGAAAGCGATTGAAAAGGGGTAATTTTCAATTAATTACATTGTGGCTGGTGGGTGGGCGGTTGAGTTGGTGAGACTTTCAGCTTAATTGTTACATTGTTGCATAACCAAAGTTGAAATCCATTGTAACTCCACTGGCGTTTTAATGTCCCCGCTTGCGTGTTGAAGCCAAATACCATAAACATCATATTTTATGAAACACGAATGGTAAAACATTCGCACGCGCCATAGCGATGACGTCTGATTTAAGATAGAAAATGAATTGGACTTTAAATGTTCATTGGAAAACTATAGCAGATATAATTGCACTGTTTGAGTATACGTTCTAAATAAAAAGTGATTATTTAATCGTAGTTTTATTTTTAATCGAATAAAACGCTCAAATTTGCATCATAAAGCGTGTCCCAACAAGAACGCAAGATTTAAATTTGGCGCCATTCGAAGTGTCATTGTTTGACAATTGAACAATTGTTGTTGTTTGCTAGTAGAAGGTACGAGGTTAGGAAAAATGGAGCGCTACACGAATGAACAACGCATTCTCATTGTGAAATTGTTTTACCAAAATGGTGAAAGTTCTGCGGCTACAGTTCGCAAATTGCGATCAATTTGGGGTCATAATAATGCTCCAAAAGAGTCAACTGTAAAGAGATTAATGGATAAATTTGCCAAAATTGGGTGTGTGTGATGTAAAGACAACAACGCGCCTTCGACCAGGTCGATCGACCGAAAATGTCGCAGCTGTACGAGATGACGTCGCCCAAACTCCATCCACCTCAATTCGACACCGAGCTCAGCAAATCGGTGTCTCCAAATCCTCTATGCAGCGAAATTTGACGATGATTTGCATCTTCATGCATATAAAGTTCAATTGACTCAGGAACTGAAGCCAGCTGACCATGAACAGCGAAGGGAGTTCGGTACTTGGGTATTGGAGAGACAACACGAAAATGCTAATTTTGCCGGTAAAATCATCTTCATTTCACGATCGTCATTAACACTGTACGCACTCTACGCACGCCACTTAATGGTTTTATGTCCAACAAAGTAAATTTGGTGCGAAATTTGGAGATAACAGCATGAATTGTTAATTCAGCAGGTCGATTATGACGACCATAAAATGGTCGTATCAAACACATTTACCACAGAGCACGAATTTTGATAATAAATTTCAATGATTTGCAAACGTTGTTCGTTTGTTAGTCTTTCCATGATGAAATGACAAAATATGCTGTACACTTTTCACTTTGACAGATGACGTTTGGACGCCATTACCAACCAGTGCTGCCAACCTGAAAATTTTAAATCTTAAAAAATCACCCCATAGTAGCTGTGTTATTTCACTGTATCCAATGTATAAAACAGTTTCAATCAGCACAAGAATTTCTGTCACCTAAATTTACTTTCACACAAGCTTACACAAAATACTTGGAAATGCGGTTACTGTGACACATTATTGTTAGGTTAAATATGCTGAGTAAACTTCAAAATCCAAAAGGAATACATGATTTTTTAATTCGTAAAGAATTCTATTTTCATTGCTTCCAAAAATGTGTAATCATAAATTTGAAGCAATTGTGTGAGTTTTTGGTTTTATACCCTCAACCATAACGACTAGTTGTCAAGAACCTTCAGTCATAAACGAGGGCGGTCCTTTAAGACACAAAAAAGTTGCGAAAAGCATTCTTTGTTTTTTAACATAATCTCCTGTTAGTTCGATAGACTCTTTCCAACGACGTTCAATAGCTTTTATACCCTGTTTATAGTAAGAACTGCGAAACTCCTTAAAATAGCCTTCAACCGCAGACGCCACCTCTTCATTGTTGGCAAATCTTTCAATCAACGGGCCATTTTTTTCAGTTTGGAAATAGTCCGAGGGAGCTAGCTCTAGCGAATAAAGTGTGTGATGAAGCAATTCAAACTTTAAATTATTAATTTTGTTCACCGCTATAGCGGATGTTTGAACTGAAGCATTGTCGTGATGAAACAACACTTTCTTTTGTTGCCAAATTCAGCCTAATTTTCATAATTTAACCACCTAAACGTTGCAATAAATTAGCGTAATATTCGCCACTGAAAGTTTTTTCTTTCTGAAGATAATCAATAAAACTAATCCCTTGCACATTCCAAAAGAACCGGCGCCTTGGCTTTGCCTGCAGATGAAACCATCTTCGCCTTCTTTGGACACAATTCTCCCAGACCAGTCCACTGTTTTGACTGTTACTTTGTCTCAGGTGTGAAGTGGAGGATCCATGTCTCATCCACGGTAATAAATCGACTTAACTGCGGTGAAACATCACCAAACACTCTACTGAAACATCTTCACGTCGATGTTTTTGGTGTATTGAAAGAAAACGCGGCACCCATCTCATGCACAACTTCCATATCTACAAATCTTCGCTCAATATACGAACCATGAATCATCCATGGCTATAAAGTGATGCAAAAACTCGTTTTTTACGGTGAAACATCACCAAACACTCTACTAAAACCTCTTCACGACGATGTTTTTGCTGTATTGAAAGCAAACGCGGCACCCATCTCACGCACGACTTCCTTATCTATAAATATTCGCTCAATATACGACCCATGAATCATCCATGGCTATAAATCGATGCGAAAACTCAGTTTATTGCGGTGAAACATCGCCAAACACTCTACTGAAACATCTTTACGACGATGTTTCTGGTGTATTGAAAGGAAACGCGGCACCCATCTTACGCCCAACTTCCATATCTTCAAATCTTTGCTCAATATACGATCCATGAATCATCCATGGCTATAAATCGATGCAAAAACTCGGCTTTATTACGGTGAAACATCACCAAACACTCTACTAAAACATCTTTACGACGCTGTTTTTGCTGTATTGAAAGCGAACGCGGCACCCATCTCACGCACAGCTTCTTTATCTACAAATCTTCACTCAATATACGATGTATAACACTTAGTGAAATGCCCATCATTACAGCTAGAGGACGCACTTTCAGCCGACATTTGTCCAATACTATTTTGTGGATTTTCTTAACACCTCAATTGGTTGACCACTATGGTGTTTGTCTTGACAGCTCGTACGGCCTCGTTTAAATTCTGCTACCTAAATATTAGGTAAAGTCGAACACAAAGGAACAGACTCCTCTTGAGTAGAATCTAGCTCGGCTTTAATGTTGGTTGGAGTCAGATTTTATAGTCGAAAAATAAGATGCGAGTCTCCTCAGATTAGAATACGAGTGTAGCTCGGCTTTAATATTGGTTGGACTGAGATCTTTCAAGTGGAAATATTGAATTACATAACGGTGACCAATTTTTTCCATGTTTGCACATTTATTGAGATCGTTTACTTTTGATGGCTCAACTAAAAAGACTAAACAACGTGGTGCCTTGAGTTTTAAAACATATGCTTTATAAGGTTGCCACTTTGTATCAAGTGGTATATCTAGTATTGATATTGAGATCAGACTTTCCTGAGTATGTTTTGAGACCATGTAAACAAAAATTGGTAAACTCTCGTCTTAATTTCAAATGGCGAGTAATACTCGAAAAAAAAGTTTACACTTAAAAAATTGCTTTCTGGCCAGTCATGTAGACTTCTAAGGTCTCTTTTGACATTTTCCTGAAAGCAAGTTAAATCGCAACATCGATCAACAGCAAGAAGCTGAATATTATCTGCATAGACAAAACATTGTACAAAACGACAAACTGCGGAAAATACCATTAACTTATAACAAAAGTAGCAACAAGCCCAATATCTGAACCCTGTGGAACACCTCTGTGTATACGATGAGATCTGGAGTTTTGGAATTTTGGTCGCGAATTCTCTTCTATGTCTTCTATGGACTGAAAATGGGTGTCTCGAAGTAATATTATGATATCATATCAAGTGAATTTTGGAAAGAGAAAAATGTTAGTCGGAGGCATATCAATTGAATACAGTGATGATTCGATGATATTTGTTAGGTTGTCAGGTTTCATTACACTAGAAATTTCGTTCATAATGAAAGAGAGGTGGTGCGTTACCGTCATATAAACTTTATAAGTTTTCTATCCGCAAATCATTGGCATTTATTTACGAATTTTATCTCTCAAACGAATTTTATCTCTTGGCAATCAGATAATATTCATGACTGACCTTGTGGCAAAAATTTCGAGTGCACTAAACCGCGATAATTTAAGAAAACAGTCAACATTTCCTTGACTGGATTTGTTCGATTTCAGCTCATAAGGTTCGTTGTGGACTGGTTTGCATGCCAAATTTATAAACACATGTCGAATCAAAAGTTGTAATTTGTTTGATGAATGTTTGATCAGAATTGATTCATTCATTCCAGCTTATCTTTGGCTACCTATCCGATATTGAATTTTTGCAGAAAATTCAAATCTTTCGAGACTAGTTGAGCTACAACGCGTTTCACATTCAAATATTCGTGCAAAATAGTATAAATTGGTTAGTGAGGCACAGAAATGCAGCGGCTAAATCTCCTAAACTTAAATTATGTTTTTCCAGACATCATTTTCTTCACTTCACCGACATTAACTTCAGTTGTAGATGCAAAGGAACAGTCAATGCTTCACCACTTCACACCTGAGACAAAGGAACAATCAAAGTAGTGGATTGAAATGTGAGAATCGTGTAAAAAGAAGGCGATGACGGTTCCATCTGCAGACAAGACCATGGCGTCTATTTTTTGGGATGCGCATGAGATTATTTTTGTTGATTATGTTCAGGAAGGAAAAACGGATCGGAGAGGGGACCATCTTCCACCTTATCTCGACCACTTTTGAACGCATGGTACCACTCATATTTACGAGTTTTTAACAAAGTAAATTCACCGTCAAACTTCTATTGCATTTTTAGTGATCCTACACACGAAATTCCAAAATACCAAAAATTCAAAATTTGAAACAAATTCCATGATATTTATATCGTTTGTAAAAATCACAAAACATACCTGACTGACAAAATCAAACGCCATATAAAAATTAAATGACAGATCTCGCTCAAACTTCGCATCAGTATAGAGTATGGTTGTGTGAAGTAAGCGACAAAAAGAATTTCGAGAATGCCTTTAAGATAATTTTTTAAATAATCAATACCCGATACTTTTAGGCAGAACGTACGCTACCAAATCTTAAATCTCTATATATATAATTCTACTGTACGGGCGTTGCCAGTGAACTCTTCCTAAACGACTGAACCGCTTTGCACAAATTTTTGTATATGCGTCTGGGTGGTGCCCGGGATGGTTTAGATTTACAATTCGGTTCAATTGGACAAAGGGGCGTGGTACCTCCCATACAAACAAAAAATTAAAAATCAATTATTTCTGCTCCTGCTTACGGTATTTGAACAAAATTTTGTTTAACATTGAAACATTTCCAATAAAAATAAAATTTGAAGGCAAAGCAACGTTTGCTAGTTTAATTATGAAATTTTGAGTTCCTTTAGTAAGTTATTATAACGGGTGGGCCATAAGGGTGTTGGCGGTTTAAATATTCAATTACAAAAAAAACTACGAAACATAAAACAAATATATTTATATTTTTAAAAAGTAGAAGCATGGGAATTTTTAAAACTGAAAAATAATGTTGTCCAAATGGCTTCCCTCGGCTGCTTGACATTCTTGGAACCGAAGTCGCAAATTTTGGAAAACTCGTTGAAAAGTTGTTCTCGATATTTTGTCATTTTCCTGAATAATGTTCCTCTTCAACTGCTCTAAATTGGTCGGATTATTCTCGTAGACTACCGATTTGAGGTAGCCCCAAAGAAAATAATCGCATGGAGAGAGATCGGGGCTACGTGGGGGTCATTCAATATCCCTCCTTTTCGAAATGAGTTTTCCAGGAAAAACATTTTTCAGCAGCTCTATGGATACCCTAGCCGTATGACATGTGGCCCCATCCTGTTGAAACCACATCCTCGAGGTATTGCCTTGAAGTTCTTGCAAAGCTGGCACTAAAAAGCCTGCTAGCATGTTGCAATAATTGTTCGCTCTAACTGTCATCGCATGCCCTCTTTCGTGCTCAAAAAAGTATGGTCCAATAATACCGGTTGACGTTATCCCAGCCCACACGACAAGCTTAGGGCTGTGAAGTGGACGTTCATGCAAGCGTCGGGGATTAGTCTCGGACCAAAACGGACAATTTTGCTTGTTCACATGGCCATTAAGGTGAAAATTGGCCTCATCACTAAAAATCAATCACTGATTTATTGTTTTCGTAATACGCTCGGACACAAAATGCACGCTGCACTCCCGTGTACGGCTCCATGGCGACTAAATTTCCAGAAAGCGGCGCAGCGAACAACATATCCCCCCGCCACCCCGCGCCGCGCGTTGTCGAGAAATTGAAAATTTAAACCGCCAACACCCTTATGGCCCACCCTGTAGTTAGAAATTTTATCTACAGAATTGCTCCTTTTCTGTTATATTTATTTCCTTTACATAAGAACAAAATTCCAAGAACAGCATATCTAGTCACACGGGCCAGATGTATATTGTACCTGCATTGAAACAGTATACGAGGTGTGTGCAAAAAATAAGGTGAATTTTCAGCGAGCAAAATCTTGACATTTGATCGAACTTGGCGTGCTTTTTTTGGTCTTGACTCTTCTGGACTCTTTTAGTGGGACGATGGGCATTAGGTTTTGATTTCGATGTCAAAACCATATACCCAGACTCGTCAACAGTTATAACCCTTTTAAGCAAATCTGGATCATCGTTGAGGTCATTCAACAATTCCTGAGCGATGCTCAGGCAACGTTGTTTTTGGTCAAAATTCAGCAATTTTGGAACGAACTCCGCTGCCACACGTTTCATGACCAAAATTTCCGAAAAGATTGCATGGCATGAGCCAACCGATATGCCGACATCCTCAGCAACTTCTCTAATTGTAATCCGACGATTCTCCATAACAATTTTCATCACTTTCTGAACATTTTCATCGGTTGTTGATGTCCTGGGGCGTCCAGAGCGAGCGTCATCTTTCACATTGTCTCAAGATTCTGTGAAAAGCCTGTACCACTTGCAAACATTTTTTTTTTTTTGACGCAGAGTACTCTCACTGTATGCCACTGTCAACATTTGAAATGTTTTTGAGCACATAATTCCAATTTTTGCACAAAATTTGATGCAACTTCTTTGATCCATTTTTTCGAAAACAGAAAATCGCCGAGCACGCAAAACATTTGTCTTATTTATGCCTCTCACAAACAAACTAAACATGCTGTATGGATAAAAGCTTCAACATATGGATAAAAGCTACCAACATAGAAAAAACAATAATAATCGAAAGTCGAATGTAAGTAGTCCGCGAAATTTGAAAATTCTCCTTATTTTTTGAACACACCTCGCATTTGTATCCTTTTTTTGGTTTTCTTATAAGCGTGCACTGTTGTCAACTTCAATGTTTGCTGTTCCTGATTGGGTGTTTTTGTTGTCGTTTTATGCACGTAATATTTCTGATTATCCCTTTTCAACTTTGCTTGGTTGTTGACGGTGGGCATATTCTGTATCTTTCCGTTTGCTGATCCTGCTAATCTTGAATCTTTTCTTTCACTTCTGATTTATGCATCCCTGCTGCTGCTGATACGGCCACAATTTAGTAACCAGAAGAAAGTTTTTGAAGCACTACGAAACTACCTTTCGACCAAATCCGCTTCATGACTTTTTAAATCTATTGAACCGATGTCTGGACACTGCCGTATCCCTGTCGAAGTTCTTAAAACTTAACGCAGCCTAATATTTTGTCAGATCGTAAATGACCTATATTGGCCCACGTCTTCTGATACCTCCCATATATATTCATCGATTTTCTGAAATTCAATTTCCTCTTTGTAATTCCTCACAGATAACCTTAAAAATTGATTAACATGTGGTATCAACAAGACGGTGCCACATCGCATACAGCCAGGATTACGATGGAAATACTGCAACCCCTTTTTCCACAACAAGTTATTTCAAGAAATGGTGATGTTGATTGGCCTCCGCGGTCGTCTGATTTGAGTGCTCCGGACTTCTTTTTGTGGGGACATCTGAAAAGCAAGTTTATGCAAACAAACCAGAAACACTTGAGCAACTCAAACAAAATATTCGTGTTGGAATTAATGGAACACCGCGTGAAATGTGTGGGAATGTAATTAAAAATGTGCTCAAAAGTGCTCGCCGGCATTAAATAAAACATTTATCAATATAAGATCCATTGTCTTTCATTTAATCAAAAATTATAAACAAAGTAGTATATCTTCCTGACAGAC
>JAHXMU010000090.1:299260-318262 GCA_019455685.1 Philornis downsi | reverse complement strand
ACTTTTCCAGAGTGCGGCATACCATCGCCCCGTGTTATATATACTTTCTATTTAGAAAAAAAAACGTCCAGGATGATAAGTAATGATATCTCATCCGATGCAAAATTATCATATATTTTTGACAATTTTAAATAATTAGTTGTCAATGCAGTAAGAGCGTGAAAATACGTGATTTAGTTTAAACATTCTAAATAATGGTAACTAAGACAATTACAAGAAGTGCTCTCAATACATTCCTAAAATGTTCATTCCTTGAGTAGAGCTGTCAGTTTCATATCAACAAAATTATTTTTAGAATTTTTACAGAACTTTAATGATTTCCTTCCGTCCTATAACTTTCTACTTTTGCACTCATCCACTCTTTCAACCATCTCCCTTCATGTAATTTACCCGCAACTTTTGTACCAATTTGCGTTAACAACCATTCGAAACAGTTGTACTAATATTTCCTTATGTTCCAATTCCTTATGTCCTTGCAACAGTTCATCCTACTAAATACAGAGTTTTGTGTTTTTCAACTAAGAATTGAGTTACACAAAAGTTTGTTAAAAAAAACATTCTGATCATAAATCAGCTTTTTTTTTTCCTATATTGTAATAAAATTCATTAACATTTATCTATTCGGGCAACAAAATTATGAAAATCCTAAAACTTTTCTATAATATTTATGTGATAAATAATAATGGCTTGAACAAACGATAAATAAAAAAGTATTGAAACTAAATCAAACTACATATAACATGTAAATAAAAACACGAACTCATAGTACAGGTACATTTATGAGAAGGTTGTATGATAATTGCTTAGCATCGGACACAGAGTGTGATGGTGCAAAAGCAGGCCAATAAGTTGGTGGAAAATAATAGTTACAAATATTATTTATTTATTCATCGTACATAATAACTTACAATTAAAATTATAAGTTAAATAACAAAACTATGACAACATAGGTCTTAAACTAATGAAATACAGGGTTATCCATTTAGTGGTTTTAAAACCATATGTCTGGCAAGGCTGTCAGCTGTTAAATACCTGCCATCTGAAGTGTTATTTATTTAGTGAAGCGTTTACCATTCACAAATATGGATCGTTTAACAACCGAAGAATGTGAAAAAATAATTAAAACTTACAACAAAAAAGTGGTGATTCCAATGCGGACAGTTTTCGTGCATTACGGCGTGATAATTTATCTACTACGAAAGTAATTGGCAATATCTGGAAACGTTACAGATGTGGTCAGGTCTGTGAATTATCACAATGTACCTACTGCTGGAGATATCGCTTCTGTTAGTGTAACTGTAGCGGATAATCTTAATTTCAATTCAGAGCGCTATGGCCGTATGATAACCGACTTTCTTTGGCCTGCAATTAAAGATTATGAACTGAGCGACATGTGGTTCCAACAACACACAGTGCCACGAGCCACATAATTCGATCAATTTTGGCTTTATTGTATTAGAAGTTTCCAAAAAGTGTAATTTCGCATTTTGGCAGCCTTAATTAGCCACCAACATCATGAGATTTGACACCGTTAGACTTCTTTTGTGGGGCTACGTTAAAGACCGTGTTTAAACGGATAATCCCCGAACATTGGAGCATTGGAAAACCAACATTCGTCAAGTTGTCGGCGAGATACTGCCCGAAATGTGGGTGGGTTAGCGGGTGTTTCCTAGGATGCTTTGTACCGCTTACCCCTAAAACGCAAGCCTCTCTACCCGATCCTGTAATTAAGCAGGCAAAGGATGATGCTTGCGTACAAAAACAAAGTAGTGTGGCCTTGTACCAGGCGCCCTAGGAAAAGGTGGATTATGTCTTGGGATTCACCTATAATATGATATCAAACTGATCTTGGAACTCGTTTTTTTGAAAACCAAGTAAAGGGGAGAGTCATAGTTAAAGAAGACACATCCTGCCAACAGGTGCGGTTATAGAGAAGCCGTCGGGACGTATCAGAAGATTTATCTTTTCCGTTTTTAATAGTTGTACGGCCAGAGAGATATGGTTAATGAACTATGATTGGAGCATGGTGTGCTTTCCTGTGTTGATATTCTCTCCTCGGACATTGAAAATCTATGCCGTAGGTTATGGATTACCAGTTCCATGCGAGGTATGATAAAGCAAAACTGGAGTAGCTTGTCTGCGAAATCCAGATCAGAGGGTTATTCTCTTCTGGTAGCACGGATGATCGGGGGCGAAAGGAACATTGTTCCTTCCTGGTCAATGGTGTTGGACCCTTAGTGGGAGCATCGTGCTGGTTGTGGTTGCCCGAACAAGTGTTTTCAGTGCTTTTGCGTTGCTTCAGGTTGCGTTGGTGAAGGAAGGCATTAGCTTAGAAAACACTGTTCATGTCTATCCGAGGTCTTCCTAGATACCTCAACTCCTACCCGGGAGATAGCTCACTTCATACCAAGTGACTACAAAGGTACTTTGGCCGAGTGAGGGAGTAGGACCTGGGGAAGCTTTTTCAAGGGACCTACTTCCAATCTCTGGTAGTTTGGCTACTCCTTCGGGGTTAGTTTGAGTACCCCAAAGGGGCGCTTGCTGTCGTTAGAAGAAAGAAAGAACATATAACCAAGAAAAAAATGATGGAAAACAGCAACTGTGTGATGGCACACCATGGGTAAGGCTTCCACAGCGAGACTCATGCAAAACCTACACATTTTATTTGCCCGAAATGTGGGGCAAAAGTCGACGAAATCTACCTCAAAAGGATCCACTGCTGCAATTAATCCAACAATGACATTTAAGTGACATTTCGTACATGGAAAGGTCCAAGCATTAGAATGAAGGAAAGCTTTCATCGAAATCATAGCTTTATGTGTGTTTTGTTTAACTTTACTTTTTGAAAGCAAAAAGTGGATCACCCGGTACAATAGATATGCTTTATATTATATAGAGAATTATCAAAAATATATAGTTTTTTCTACATTAATCGGTAGGTGTTACTTTCGTTCAATAATTTCAGTACAGGAGTAAAGTTTTCATTGGTAAGGCTCTCTAGAAGATAATGTGGATTTATGCTTTTAAATAGTTTTCTTCCGATATTTTAGATTTTCCAACATTGGGATATAAATCTTCTGGGGACTTTAATAGCGCGTCGTTACAGCCACAGTAATTCAAATTCGATATATTTAGGAAATGTTCTCGAATGCTTTTAGTGTGCCCAAACCTGAATTTGAGGAATTTTATGATGTCATTTCTTCCAAAATTCTGCTTTGTTTTAAGTACTTCGTCATTTTAGGCGTAGAGAAATTGATAGATATGTACCAGTTGCTATTTTGATTGAACGTTTGATCCTTTTCGGTATATTCGTTTTTCACACGTTAGAAGATATCACGAATACTACAGCTGCATGTTGTGATTAATGGTGATTTGAGAGCTTTTTTGGCGACAGAGTTAGCGTACTCTTTGCCTTCTTGGTTGCTATGTTCAGGGGTCCCAAGAATGGGTACATTTCGATGCTTTAGCATTAAGATGTACCCAATTCGGGAGCAAAAGAAGTTGTTGTTGGAAATATTTCTAATCATTTATATAGCTGATAGTGAGTGAATCAGAGCAGATTGCATATTTTACTTTTTCATTCGAGATAAACTTGATAGCCTCATATATTGCAATTAATTCTGTGGTAAGGTAAGGACTGATTAGGTAGTATAGGCGTTATTAGGGCCCTAAGATTGTATATCATGCTTTAACACACGCAATTCTCTGGTTTAAAGAAATCTGTTTAAATTAACTTTTATGTTGTTATCCTCCCTAATATATTTTTATAAAGCGTGACGCATAAGTAACGTTAACGGCGATTATATTGAATGCGTTCTTGTGCATCATTTGGTTTTAACTCGTGAACCAATTGCATCTTATAAGGGAAAAGATGTAACATATGTAAAATTCTTTGCAAAGACCATCTAGACACCTCTAACTACTGAGAACATCGCCTGGTGGATGTTTCGAGATTTTCCTCAATATTTGTTTGCCTCGAGCAATGGTCACTTCATTTCGAACTGCACGAGGTCTTCCAGCACGCGGAAGATCACAGATAGCTCTTGTTGCCCAAAACGCTGAACTATTCGGTAAACTGTTGGAGCGCTAGAAGCATTTCGAACATGAAGGAAATTTTGATATGATCTGGATAATGGAATGCTGACTTTCGAAGTGAAATTGAACGAAGTTGGTTCTTTGTCCTGTGCTGAGCCTCTCCATCATAAATTTCCCAAGTATGATTTAGTTAATTCTATGAAGAGACAAAAAAAAAAAAAAGAAATACTTACAAAAAATGTATTCACTGATCAAATCTTAGCGTTATCCTGTAAGGTTTCAATAGTGTTCGGCTTGTCCACATAAACCAACTACTTGACATAACCCCACAAGAAATAATCAAGAGGCGTTAGATCGCAAGATCTTGGGGGCCAACTCACAGGTTCAAATCGAGAGATAACCTGCTCACCAAATCCCATTGTTTCACGAGTAGTGTGACATGTTGCACCGTCCTGATGAAACCACATGTCAACCAAGTTCAACTCAGCCAATTGGTTCGATATCGTTCGCCGTTAACAGTAACGTTTCTTCCACGGTCGTCTTTGAAGAAAAATGGACCGATGATGCCATCAACCCATAAACCACACCACACTGTCGTTTTTTCGGTATACATCGGTAATTGATGTATGGCATGTGGCTGTTCATCACTCCAGATGCGACAGTTTTGCTTGTTTACGTATCCGTTCAGCAAGAAATGAGCCTTATCGCTGAACACAATTTTTCGAAAAAATAGCGGATTTTCTTTGAGCTTTTGTAAGGCCCATTCACTAAAAATAAGACGTTGTGGTAAGTCATTCGTCATTCCATGATGAAATGGCAGAGTGTACTGTACA
The DNA here is from genome assembly GCA_019455685.1 of Philornis downsi. Taxonomy (NCBI): domain Eukaryota; kingdom Metazoa; phylum Arthropoda; class Insecta; order Diptera; family Muscidae; genus Philornis; species Philornis downsi. The sequence goes on along the minus strand of JAHXMU010000090.1, from coordinate 313,394 downwards.
CTTTTCACTTTGACAGATGACTTTTGGAGGCCTTTATCAACCAGTGTTGCCAACCTGGAAAACTTAAATCTTAAAAAATCACTCTATATAAATTTTTCGGAATGTGATCATCTTTTTATATAGGGTATAGTTAAAAGATAACCATTATTTTTGAATGGCATTGAAGGCTTTATTTACCACGGTGAGAATAATTAAATTTAGGTCAAATTTGCAAAGATTTGTTCGATAACATGTTGCCATTTTGTAGATAATTCCATCCTTCATCCATTTTAACTTTTATTGAGCCACATTTTTCACCAGCAAAATCATTCACCATAGACAGGAACAGGTGCTAATTACTTAATTCCTGACTATTAAGTAGATGCGTAACAACCTCCCAGCCAAGCTTTCGGAACTTCTGACGTCTCACAAGCGATATGTGAGGCCGGACATCGTCCTGATGTAGCACAATTCCATCAACTTCAGTAATAGATTGTTTTTCTTGAGATTCAGCAGCGATTTGCAGATAGAAATTTGGTTCATGTGTTTTTTTTTTTTGCGTTTAGTTATGTGTTAATCACACATCAAGCTTCTTTTTCTCTTCAAGCTTTTTCAAGTGGTTCAAAATTATTTTTTTCTTTTTTGCCACTTTTAGTTTATAGACAATCGAAACAGCGATTTTGTGGTGACCGAACTTACGATTTTCATTGTTTTATCGATATTTTCCACAATTGGCTTTCCAATTGAAGGACGCAGAAAGTTGCTCATGATTGCCATAAACACTTCTCATTTTCAGCTGCCTGGTTTGCATTTTCCCTTTTCCCGAATAAAAATTTTAATATATTACTATACGAGGTGTGTTCAAAAAAAGATGAATTTTCAAATTTCGCGGGTTACGTACATTGGACTTTCGATTATTGTTCTTTTTTTATGTTGGTACACTCGTCTCGAGGATATTTTGACAGTTTTATCCATACAGCACGTTTAGTTTGTTTGTGAGAGGCATAAATAAGACAAGCGTTTTGTGTGTTCGGCGATTTTCTGCTATCGAAAAAATGGATCAAAGAAGTTGCATCAAATTTTGTGTAAAAAATGGAATTAAGTGCTCAAAAACACTTGAAATGTTGACAGTGGAATACGGTGAGTGTACTCTCCGTCAAAAAAAAAAAATGTTTGCAAGTGGTACAAGCTTTTCACAGAATCTTGAGACAATGTGAAAGATGACGCTCGCTCCGGACGCCCCAGGACATCAAAACCCGATGAAAATGTTGAGGAAGTGAAGAAAATTGTTATGGAGAATCGTCGGATTACAATTAGAGAAGTTGCTAAGTATGTCGCCATATCGGTTGGCTCATGCCATGCAATCTTTTCGGGAATTTTGGTCATGAAGCGTGTGGCAGCGAAGTTCGTTCCAAAATTGCTGAATTTTGACCAAAAACAACGTCGCATGAGCATCGCTCAAGAATTGTTGAATGACGTCGACGATGATCCAGATTTGCTTAAAAGGATCATAACTGGTGACGAATCATGGGTATATGGTTATGACAACGAAATCAAAGACCAAGACCAAAAAAGCACGACAAGTTCGATCAAATGTCAAGGTTTTGCTCACTGTTTTCTTCGATTACCATAGAGTAGTGCATCGGGAGTTCTTACCACAAGGTCGTATGATAAATAAGGGATATTACCTTGAAGTTACGCGCGGTTTGCGTGAAGCAATGCGAAAAAAAAAAACGCCCGGAATTGTGGAATAAAATTCATGACTGTTGCACCATGATAATGCACCTGCTCACTCATCTTTGCTTGTGAGAGAATATTTGGTCAAAAACAACACCGTTATAATGCCTCAGCCACCGTATTCCCAAGACTGAAGAGATTAAACAGAAATTGATGAATAAATAAATATTTTTTGAGTAAAATGCAAATTCACCATATATATTGCCCCTTCTTTCTCTATGCTCACTTTTTCACTCCTTAAACAACCTGTACTTAAACCAATATTTGAAGCATTTGTAATGAAATCTTTATAGCTTTTACGTCCACTTTTTATAATGACAAATAATTTTCAAAATCCTTGTGGCCAACTGCTACCATACTAAATTCAAAACTTTTTTCCAATTAAAGATTATACTCGTATGTTATAATGCTAACAAGAATAACATACGAGTATATGCCAAAAACAAAGTTTCGCAAAAAAAGTTCTAATAATAAATCAATTCTCTTATTGTGTGTTGTAATAAAATTCATTAACATCCATAATAGCAATAATAATAGGAAAAACCTGCACAGATATATGACAAATTATGCAAAACTTTGCAACAATATTTATATGATAAACACTAAAAGTTTCGATAAACAAAACATACAATAGTACAGAATAGAATTACGATACGAGGGCGGTCCCAAAACTAGCCGCCTCGGCGTATGGATGATGCCAGTAGTTTAAAAAAAATTATTGTGATTAAAAAGTGGCAACCTTATAACACATATGTTTTAAGTTTCAAAGCGCCACGTTGTTTAGTATTTTTGATTGAGCCATCAAAATTAAACGATCTCAGTGAATTTGTAAAAGTGGAAAAAAATTGGTCATCACTATGCAATTCAGTATTTCCATTTGAAAGGTCTCAGTTCAAATAATATTAAAGCCGAGCTAGATTTTACTCTGGGTGAGTCTGCTTCTTCATTTGCGACTGTAAAATATTGGGTACTAGAGATTAAACAAGGCCGAACGAGCTGCCAAGACGAACACCGCTGTGGTCAATTAATTCAGTTGCCCACGCCAGAGACGGTTAAGAAAATCCACAAAATGGTAGTGGATGATGGTGCGTGAGCCAGCTGAAATGATAAGCATTTCAAAATTGATATACGAGTACATCGTATATTAACCGAAGATTTGACGATGAGAAAGCTGTGCTTAAGATGGGTGCCGCTTTTGCTTTCAATAGAATAAAAACACTGTCGTGAAAATTTTTCAGTAGATTGTTTGACGATGTTTTATCGCAATAAAGCCAAAGTTTTGCGCCAATTTGTAACCGAGGATGAGACATGGGTTCACAACTTCACACCTGAGACAAAGGAACAGCCAAAATAGTGGACTGAAAGTTGGAGACGGTTCCATCTGCTGACAAGGCCATTGCGTCTATTTTTTAGGACGTGCATGGTATTATTTTTATTGATTATCTTTAGAAAGGAAAAACGCTCAACGGCGAATGTTATACTAATTTATTGCTGATGAAGTTATGGAAAAACCGCATTTGGAGAAATAGAAAGCGTTGTTTTATCAAAACAAAGCTCGAGTGCACACATCTGATACTGCCTTGGCCAGAATTAATGAATTCAAGTTCGAATTGCCTCATTATTCATTATAATTTGCCAGATTTAGCTTCCTCCAACTATTTCATATTTGCAAACTTGGAAAAATGGCTCGGAGGCAAAAGATTGGCCAACAATGAAGAGTTGGAGTCTGCGGTTGGTGGCTATTTTAAGGAGTTTGACAGTTCTTAGTATGAACAGAGTATAGACGTTATTGAATATTGATGGCAAAAGTGTATCGAGCTAGAAGGAGATTATGTTGAAAAATAAGGAAAATTTTCCTCAAATTTTTGCGACTTTTTCAGGTCGCCTAGTTTTGGGACCGTCCTCGCATGTGCATATAAGAGGGTTATATGATGATTGCTCAGATGATATTATTTGTTATTTGAAAACATGGTGAGAACATATTGCATATGGTACAGAATGATGTTGATTTGGTACTGCTAACACTTAAAAATATAAATGGTAGATACAGTATTTATAAAATACTCATAATGCCAACAAATGCTATCGTATATATTCAGATTATTCTAAGAATCTACTGCGTTGAAAATGATTATCGGTCCATCGGTTTTTTCTGTAGTCTCTGTACAAATTTTTCATGCACATGTATGCATATATAAGGTGATATTTCAATCGTAGTTTTTTTAAAAATCGAGTAAAACACTCAAATTTGCAATATATATATTAAAATTTTTTATTGGAATCGATAAATTGGTCTTTGCCATTTAATTTTTAAGGATAATTTCATGTAAATGTTGTAATGTTCGCAAGGTCCAATTTTCCATCACTTTTTCGAGCATTTCGGCATGTATTCCACTAATAAATAGTGTTCGCCTTGTCCACATAGATTAACGACTTGACTTAGACTTAAAACGCAAGATCTTGAGGGCCAACTCACAGGGCCAAATCGAGAAATAAGCTGCTCACCAAATTCTTCCCTCAACATATCCATTGTTTCACAAGTAGTGTGGCATGTTGCACCGTCCTGATGAAACCACATGTCAACCAAGTTCAACTCAGTTAATTCGAGCAAAAAAAAAAAAAATTCCTTGTGGTTAAGTAACGCATATCCAATCGCTGAGAACGGCGACGAATTGACATTTCACTACCGTCATTAAAATGGTCGCTACGGCTGCAATATTTTCTTCGGTACGCACTCTACGCATGCGAGTCGATGGTTTTGTGCCCAACAAAGTACATTTGGTGCGAAATTTGGAGATAACAGCACGAATTGTTGATTCAGCAGGGCGAATATGGCGACCATAAAACGGTCGTATCAAACCATGCACATTTGTCACAGAGCACGAATTTTGATAATAAATTTCAACGATTTGCAATCCCTGCTCGTTTGTTAGTCTTTCCATGATGAAATGGCAGAGTGTACTGTACACTTTTCACTTGGACAGATAACGTTTGGACGCCATTATTTATCAGTGCTGCCAATCTGAAAAATTTAAATCTTAAAAAATTACCCATTATAATCGCCTCTCGAACCCACATTTGTAATTGCAATTTAACATGAATTTTTTCATCGTGTAAAAATCTAACTAAAATAACACCTCTTTATACATGTGAAGTTGTATGTTATTTGATATGGCAAAAACGTAACTCGCAGATGGAAGCGTTTAACTTTATAAGCATATTTTGACCAAATACGTTCTGTGACAGACACGATAACTGACGTAAATTTTTTATGAACTTAAAACTTTTCACAGTCTAACATTGTTTTTTTTCAAATCATAGTCGGAGATTGTAATCGGGTTGTGCCGGGCCATCCCTTGTGCTACCTATTATACAAAATTTCTGATATTGACTTTATCCCTCGGAGACTGCAGTGATCAGCGCTTCGTGCATTATTTTCATCTATATAATAATTCTGACTCCAGATAAATTGATCGCTTAGCTATGGTTCTTCTGGTACTTTCCATGTACTCTTAAGTTCACATCTTCTACCCGGAATTCCAGTAAAAATTGTTACACATTAATTGGGACACATTCTGAATATGACATGAATACCCAGTGAAAAAAGGGTATCCAGGGAAGTTAAAAAGATCAACTGATTGGGGCCCAGAAGTGGTAAACAAATGGATAATCATCGATGAATTTAACATGGTCTTGTCATAGGAGGGATGCTGTTGTTACCGACACCTTTTCACTGCCTTTTTACCAGATCCTCTAAAGCAAAGAAACCTCTTTAAATCGTTTTTATGGCAATTTTCATCTTTTAATCAGAATTCTCACAACTATTTAAGTTAGAGAACATAGCTTTTAAAAATTTTACATTTTTTCATTGCCAACATAGAAATAATAAAAAAATTTTTAAAAATGTTTATTATTCTTATAGCGACTTTCGGTCATAAAGCCTTAATTTCATTGGTCCCTTTGGTGTAATTGAAAAGAGCTTCTCAAGAAGCGAAAAAATATGCTGACATAGCATTTGTAGAAGCTATAAAAAGGTGTTTGGAATGACGTACACTTTTTTTGCTGGGTATTTTTTGACATTGTCATAATCAGATTTTGATGGCAAAAACGATATTCAAACTTTTAGTAAATTATTATAAATAAAGCCCTGAGGATTTGCTTAGATAGTATCTGAAAATAAATATAGATTGCATTGTCACCCGCTTCCGGGTAACTCCTACACAAATTTGCCGATTTTTCGAAGTTCAGTTTCAGTTCCGTAACTGCTAACATGTGACAACAGCGACCTGAATTTTGTGTCCACTGTGTTGATCTGTAATTTTTGATGAAACCGATTTTTCGAGTTTCGGTCTCATGGACCGAACTTTCATCTACGATTCGTTGTTGAAGCGGAGCAAAGTCTACCCGTTGTTAAAGCGGATGGTGATTGATAATGAAAGTGATTCATTTATGAGAGCGTTAAGTAAAAATTAAATCGCGGTAAACCGACCCAAATGATGGCCGAGTTAGGAATAACGATTAGAAAGGTTTTGGTGCGTTTTTTCCTGGCATTGGAAGCACTAGAACCTGCATCCTCAGAGCCAAACTCTTTGTTTGGACTAAAACTGTTAAGTACTGGGCTGTCTGAAGGGATCAATGGCCAGAGACTTGAACAAAACTAGAAGAATTGTGTTCCATCAGGAGAATGACCGGTCACCAGAAGCTCCGGGAACTTAAATGGGGACGTAATAGCTCGGACGCAGCATCAATTGATTGCAACGTATCAAATGATGAATGATTTGGCTGGTCTCAAGATAAGCTCGTGAAAACGGAGATTTAATGAAAAAGGCATAACCGAATTCTCCTCAAAGTGGCAACAAGTTATCGAACAAAACTGTGGGTACTTTCGCTTAATCGGATCACTCTATAATAAATATGCCTAATGTAATGCAGAAATAATTTTTTCTCTATTCATTTTCTTTATTGAATCTTTCTTTTAAAATTTGCAATAAGTATTCAAATCCTAATCCTATCTTAAAGTAAAGTATCCTGCAATTGCCGGTTCTTATTTTTGGTGAGCCGAATTTTGTGTCACCGGACCAAGTCTAGAGTGTCCGTTCTTTTTAGCCGCATATGACCGGGAAAATGTTGAAGGTTTTAAGCGAGTGAGTTTGAGTGGGAGGACAACTTCGATATAAAGGGTGTCCCAACAAGAACGCAAGATTTAAATTTGGCGCCATTCGAAGTGTCATTGTGAAATTATTTTACCAAAATGGTGAAAGTTTTGCGGCTACAGTTCGCAAATTGCGATCAATTTGGGGTCACAATAATGCTCCAAGAGAGTCAACTGTAAAGAAATTAATGGATAAATTTGCCAAAACTGGGTCTGTTAGTGATGTAATGACAACAACGCGCCTTCGACCAGGTCGATCAACCGAAAATGTCGCAGCTGTACGTGATGATGTCGCTTAAACTCCATCCACCTCAATTCGACACCGAGCTCAGCAAATTGGTGTCTCCAAATCCACTATGCAGCGAATTTTGACGAAAGATTTCCATCTTCATGAAAACAAAGCTCAATTGACTCAGGAACTGAAGCCAGTTGACCATGGACAGCGAAGGAAGTTCGTTAATTAGGTATTGGAGAGACAACATGAAAATGCTGATTTTGCCGATAGCATCATCTTCAGTGAATTCGCATTTGGAATTCAGAATTGTCGCATTTGGGGTGAGGAAAATCCTCGAGTGGTTCACGAGAAGCAAATGTATCCTCAACGTGTCACTGAGTGGTGTGGATTTTGGGCTGGAGGAATCATTGGATCTTTTTTTATGAAAATGAGGCATGTCAAGCGCAATCAGTCAATGGGATCGTGAAATGATAACCAGTTTTTTCGTGCCTAGAATTGAAGAAATGAGTGTGCAGGGCATGTGGTTTCAACAAGACGGCGCCACATGTCATACAGCCAGAGAAACAATTCAATTGCTGCATCAGCCATTTCCCGATCGTGTTATTTCGCGTTTGGAGACCAGAATTGGCCGCCTAGATCGTGCGATTTAACACAATTAGACTTTTTTCTTTGGGGTTTTTTGAAGTCGATGGTTTACGCGAATAAACCTACGACGACTAAAGTCTTAAAAGAGGAAATTGGACGCTGCATTAATAAAATGCCGCAGCATTTATGCAAAACGGTCATTTAAAATTTCATTAAAAGATCGCGTGTGTGCCAGCAAAGCCGCGGTCGCCATCTGATGTGTTGTTCCATTCATAACCTCATTCTGTCTACTTTACGATATAATAAAGTTTCACGATTTTTTTTTAAATATCTGTGTTTTATTTAAAATTTAAATCTTGCGTTCTTCTTGGTGCACCCTATGTATGACCTGCTTAATTTTCTTATTTCCTCAGAAATATAAGTAATGTTTAAATCCTTGTGTAAGATTAGATGCTGATTTTATTTTCCAAACTGAGAGTAGACTGGGAGCCAATAAGCCAGTGGAGTTGAGCTATTTTTAATTTCAATTGAATTTTAAGTCAATGTGATTTTTCTAGGTGAGACGTCGATCAATGTGAATACCCAAATATTTGACATGGTTATGAACGGGTATGATACTACCGTGAATAGTGAGGGCTGGGCAATTGTTCTGTCTAAGAGAGAATGTAACCTGTACACTCTTAGTGGCATTTACTTTTATCTTCCACTTTTCGAGCCAAGATTCGAATGTGTGTATATGAGACTGCAGTTGTTTAGAAGCCATTAATGGGCAAGTGCTAATGCTCATGAATGCAGTGTCATCAGCAAAAGTTTACATTTTAATTAGGTATATAGTATAGGGCCTAGTATACTGCCTTGGGGAACTCCTGCCGAAACAGAGTCCTTAGATTTTGTTACAAAAAAATTGATCCTTTAGATAGCTCTTCAGGAGCTTGTGGGTATTTGCCGGGAGAAAAGAGGCTATTTTGTGGATAAGGCCTTCATGCCATACATTATCAAAGGCTTGGGAGATGTCTATAAAGAGAGCTGAGCAATATTTCCGATCTTCGAATCTTTTTCTGATATGGGTTACTATAGGGTGTACTTGTTCTATTGTTCCATTACTCTTACGAAACCCAAACTGGTGCATGAGTATTACATGGGTTGCTTCAATATGGTGGTAAATAATTTGGAGAAAGACCTTTTCAAACAGTTTAGATAAAATAGAGAGTAAGGTTATGGGTCGATAGGATGTATGTAATTTGTGACCAGGTTTCCTTTCCAGTTTTTGGGATCATTATTATTTCAGACAGCTTTCATGATCGAGGAAAGTATCCAATTCGAAGTATAGCATTAAATATAAATAAAACTAATTTGAGGATATTGTGGGGGAGTTCTGAGATCATTTTCGCTGTTATTTTATGGTGTTCAGGAGATTTATTCATTTTCAACTAGAGAACATTTTTCTTTAAAAGAGATAGACTTATTTTCATGGGATTTGTGACCACTGGGCTAATGATCGTTGGATTCACACGAGAGATTGTATAGTTAAGAGTAAATACTTCTTCCAGATGATCAGCAAATTCTTTCGCTTTTTTATCCCTACTCCTCCCATCCTGCCCATCTTCCAACTTTGTTATAGGACACTGTAGTTGCCTTGTAGCCTTGTACAGGCTATAGCCAGTTTTTTGTGTGGCTCCTAGGCGAGATAAGTGGCGGGCTTCGGAGATTTCTCTGTTTTTGTCCAGAGTTGACCTTAGTTTTGACTTGCACTGGTCGAGACGAGCTTTAAGGTAGGGAGATCTGTACTTTTGCCATCGTCTTCTCGCTTTCCTTTTCTCGTTGATTAGGGATTCAATATGACATGAGGAAATGATGATTTTCCTTTTACTATACCCTAAATACGAGTATATCAAATTAGTCGACTTTCCAATATTTGACAATATTATAAAACTGTTCTAATCCTGCCTTCGTTAAACACAAAACTAATTCTTCAAATAAATGTTATACATTAGTGATGTCAGTACTAATAGTTTAAATTTCTTTTACAGATCTAATTTTCCCGCCAGATATGTTGTTAATTTCAAAAGTAAGTAGATGTTTTCTTTATCTTTAATTTAAGTATACAAGTGGTCTTCAATTTTATTTGATTATAAAATGTCTGTTATTTTGAAACTATCCACAAATAGTTAAATAATAACAAAATAAACTAATTTGTGGTTTATATAATTGATCCTGAATGAAGTGTAAAAATATATGTGACTTTTAAGCAACCAAAATTTTGTTGTTAAATTACTGTATTAATTTTGTACCATTTCGTTTATAGAAAATTTTAAATATACTCGTATATGCTAATACCTACCTTTGGCTTCAGTTGTTTGCTCAAACACTAACCAGAACAATTAATCAACTGTGATTATTTACATGAGTTTCGCCGTGAGGACTTACTCATGGTGTGTCATCACGCATGGAACTGTTTTCTATAATTCTTTTCTTGGTTATAATCCTTTTCTTCTTACGGCAGCCAGCGCCCCTTTGGGGTACCAAACTAATCCCGAAAGGATTAGTCGAACTGCCTTTGAGGTAAGAAGTAGGTCCCCTTGGAAAAAATTCCTCGGGGCCCACTTCCTCTCTCGGCCAAAGTACCTTTGAAGTCACTTGGTATGAAGTAAGCTTCATCCCGGTTAGGAGTGAGGTAATCTAGGAACACCTCGATAGACAATGAACAGTGTTTTCCTAGCTTCTGCCTTCCTTCAGCAACGCAACCTGAAGGAACGCAAAAGCACTGAAAACACATGTTCGGGCAACCACAGCCAGCATAATGCTCCCACAAGGGGTCCAACGTCATCGACCAGACAAGAACAATGTTCTTTGGGCCCCTGGTCACCCGTGCTACCAGAAGAGAAGAACCCTCTGGTCTGGGTTTCGCAGACAAGCTACTTCAGTTTTGCTTTATTATACCTCGCATGGAACTGGTAACTCATTATCTACGGCATAGATTTTCAACGTCCGAGGAGAAATATCAACACAGCAAATTAATGTCATGCTCCTCTAGTCTATTAACCATATCTCTCCACGAAAGAACTCCATGGTCGTACGACTATTAAAACGGAAAAGATAAATCTTCCGATATCACTCGACGGCTTCTCTATGTCCGCTCCTGCTGCCAGGGTGACTAACCAGAACAGTCAGATTTCAGTCAGATAAACTGACTTACATATGTATACCTTCACCCAACGTCCTATCGGATTGCTGCAAAAGTGTGGACAGTCCCAGAAAAGGTGTCGTAATTTGTAAGGTTCTTATTAAAATATGATCTGAATAAACTAAAGCACAATAAAAGGACCAAAATTCTACCTTTTTAAAGTCCCCTCTTTGGAAAATGTTGAGACGTCACTGATTTTCAGTCATTTTGTGTGTTGATAGACTGAGAGGCGTGGCAACACAATGTATTTTCATTCACAATAGGAGAGCGGTCCCAAAACCGACAGACCCGACGTATAGATGGTGCTAGTATGTAGTTTGAAAAAAAAATTACAAATTATTTTAAAATTACTTTTATGTGAACCATAAAAAGTAAACGATCTCAGTGAGTTTATAAACATAGAAAAAATTGGTCACCGTTACAACTAATATTAAAGCCGAGCTACATTCTACTTTGGAGGAGTCTGCTCTTTCGTTTAATACGGTAAAACTTTGGGTAGCAGAGTTTAAACGAGGCCGTACGAGCTGCTAAGGCGAATACCATAGTGGTCGACCAATTGGGGTGTCCACGACAGACACGGTTAAGAAAATCCACAAAATGGTATGGGATGATCATCGGTTAACGTTGAATGAGCTAGCTGAAATGATAGGCATTTCGGAAAAATTGAAGATGCAAAAGCTGTGCTCAATGTGGGTTCCGCGCTTACTTCGATAGAGCAAAAACAGCGTCGTGAAGATGTTTTAGTAGAGTGTTTGGCGACGTCTCACCACCATTAAGCCGAATTTTTACGTCGATTTATAACCATGGATGAGACATGGGTCCACCAGTTCACACCTGAGACAAAGGAACATTTAAAACATTGAACTTGACTGGGAGAATCGTGTCCAAGCCAATGGGACCATAAATCACGTGATTATTCGGTCGATTTATTCCCATTTTACCCAACATTATAAAACAATATAAGTGATAACTGTGTTGGCTGAGTCATGTTGTGCGGATGGACCCAAATGTTCCGGCACGTAAAGTTTTCGACAACGAACTCGATGGACGGCTAAGAAGAGGGTGACCAAAACTCCGTTGGAAGGACTAGGCTTTTGAAATATTGTCGAAACTTGGTGTGACGAATTGAAGGAGAAGCGTAGAAGATCGAGGCGCTTGGAATTATTTTCTACGGTCGGCGTATAATAGATAAATATGTCTATTCCAGTCGCCACCTAAGAAGAAGAAGATAAGTGATAAGAAATTATGTAAATTCGGACCACGAGTAGGGGATTCAGCGCAAAATTAAATTTCGATTAATCGGTTAATTTTGTATGAGATACCGGATTGAGCGTGGCAACCTCATCTATTTTCATTCTTAGATGTAGTTTATAAAACGCCTGACTCAAATTTGGCTGAACTGCATACAACTGATTGAAAAACGTATAGGTAAGAATATAGAGTTTAAAACCATCATCTGTATGGGAAACACAGAGGCTACTTTTTCGGTACTTCAGCAGGGTAAGAAATTAAAAACCAATGTAACAGATGCAAATTTTGAATACTACTACAAATAAATCTTGAATCCCATGTAACAGATATGGAAGCTTTTCTTACATACAGTGAACTTATTCGCATTCTATATTTACACTCACCCAGCTGAACCTACTGTTTAACGACGATTCCAAATGTCACAGTTTGAGAAGCATTCATCAGATTTGTAGATTACTCGACTACTCTAACAGCCTGTTTCCATAAAACGTTCAAGTAGGTAGACGAACGAATCGTCTATTAACGATTGCATTGTCAACAGAGTTTTTATAAATCGACATTTATACAACCGACATTTATTCAATCGACGACATTTAACAGTTCTTCATATCGGTTCGCACGAAAATAGTTATTTGTATTGTAAACGAATACAAAACATTTTTCCTTTATTTTTCGAACGAATTGATTGATTCGATTTATGGAAGCAGACTACAAATGTTCGTCAAATACATCGAGGTGACAGCCGCTGCTCATATAATGATCGTGAGAGCCACCGTATTCGCTAGAGTTGGCGCTCTGCGACTTTTTCCTGTTCCCGATATTGAAGAGACCCATGAAAGGACGGCGTTTTGCGACGATTGGGGAGACATACCAAAAAGTGCAAATCAGAACTGCTTTGAGGATTGGAAAAAACGGTGGCACAAGTGTATTATGTTTAAGGGGGACTACTTTGAAGGAGATAAAATAAAAATTGATAAATAAAGAAATATTTTTTGAGAAAAATGAAAATTCACCCTATTTTTTGAACACACCTCGTATGTAACGTTTGACTAATTTTAGTGCAATCGAACAGAAGCTATGGGTCAAATCGGAAATTTGTATGGGAGGTACCAGAAAGGCAGTGGGTAATTGGTACTTTTTCATATTTTATCAAACATTATGAGACAGCGTAATGGGGAAAAATTGCAGTTGCTGCAGCCTACACTAGCCTTCGGAGTTATAGGCGAATTCGAGTTTCGAAAAATTTTGTATGGGATTTACCAAATGTTTTGGACCGATATAAACCCTTTATAATTCCTGGGCACGATCAGAAAAATATTAAATTGGACAGAGTTTCAAGGAGATTGTTAAAGATTTATGGCAGTCATCGTGTCTACAAGTCAGCCAAACGGATCTTCAATCGATTTAAAAAGCCATGAAACATATTTAGTAAAAACAGATACTTGATATTTTAAACGCTTATTGCTGGGCATAACATTTTCCCGTCTCAAATGATATACATATAATTTGATTCCTTCGAGTTAACATATATGATGACGAATTCAAATATGTCTCCAGTCCATTAACAACACCAAACAGTACATGTAGGATGAAATAAAATTTCATGAACAGCATATTAAGTTTTTTTCGTTTCCGAACTATCAAGTTTGGTTATTTAAGAAATCACTTAATTAGAAATTGGCTTCATTCCTAAAGGGCAGAACGTGCCCTAAATAGAACCATTTTTAAAAAATTTCAACAGTCTTGTCTAATAATACAGGACATAACTGTCGACTTTTATTCAAAGCTAAGAAGAAAAATGTCAGTCAGTGTCAATGTTTAAAAAAATGTGTAGGACTAATTTGATGAACGTTTGAAATATTTGTTGAGATTTTCTTATAAAATAAAATTTATACTCTTTTTCCATTTTAGGGTTGGTATTGACCTCAAATGGAATTCCTTTTTGCGTACGAAAAGCATGCAAATTTGCACAAACTTTCCTTCAACATTCCGTTTGGCAGTATTAATCTCA
>JAHXMU010000090.1:274448-299250 GCA_019455685.1 Philornis downsi | reverse complement strand
TTTTTTTTTGTTGAGTTGATAATTAAATTTGACCAATTTTATTACAAAATATGGTAAACATTTTTTCATCAATTCGATGTAATGTTTCGTAGGAAGTTAAAATTATTGGAAGTTTTTTCCACACAAATAAAGAAATTCATCCGTTTAGAGGAGGAACCTTCAACAAAATGCAATTTCGTTTTAGTTTTAATGTATTAATTTTATTTAATTAAATGATAAATAAAATTGTACCAACTCGTAAAACATGCTAGGAATTGTTTCATCAATACAATGTAATTTTTCGTAGGTTGTAAGCTTATTGGAAAGTTTTTCCACATCAATATAGAAATTCATCAGTATACAGAAGGAAATTTTAACAAAATGAAATTTTTTTTTTAATGATATGATGATAAAATTTTACCAATTCATAAAACATGCTGAAAATTGTTTCATCGATTCTATGCGAAGTGCTGTAGGGTGTGAAATTATTGAAGATGTTTCCATATCAGCGCATCCATTCATAATTTTTAAAGCAGGCATCTTCACTAAAGTTCAGTTTCGTTTCGGTTTTTTCTATTGCAAATTAATTTAAATTACGTTAAAAATTTGTTTCTGATTCATATTCGAAACAAACGTACATTGATTCTGGTTCTTTAGCGAAACGTAAATTCGTCTCTTAATCTGTATTAGACCTGAAACCAAATGTACAGGGTTATTCATTTAGTGTTTTCAAAAACACCAGCTGCTGTGTGTTGTCTGTTTGAATACAAAATATTTGTAATGATTTCAGTTGGGTATTCGGTATTACGTCTACAGATAGAAAGTGCTCTGTTAAACCCGAGAATTCCTTATCAACACCGGAAATATCTTTATACTAATGGTTGGTGTCGTGCAAATGAGGAAGGTTTTATTTCGATTCTTTTTGTTCATTTAGCTTTCACTTGAAAATTCAACTTTAAATTTCAAACTTGAAGGCATCAGACTTAAAGAATCAACTTTAGCACTTAATTTGTACGAATAAATAAACCAACCTACTTAAGAACGCCCCTGTGAGACGCGTTGCCATGCAGTTACGTTGAAATGGCCCACCTAAGTCCCACCTATGACCCACCCTCTGGTTGTTATTCCACTTCGAGTCTCAGCGGCTTTGCTGCTCTTGTGGAATGGTCAACAAAGTAATTTGTTGACCATATGCGAATGCCAAACGGGAATCGGACAATGTTTGGTCTGCTTTGAGACAAGCGAAAACGTGAGTGTCAATGTCTGACAGGATTGTGGGGATTTAGGAGAACTGTTAACTAATAAATATAGAAATTTAATACGACTGAAAATGTGGATGGGAGCATCATGCAGGCCAAACTTTTAATTAAACAGCCATTCGCTCGAGTTTAAAATAAGTCAACAAAAATTCACTTATCTAATGATAAATTTGGAACAAATTCGTAGCTTAGTTTTAGCTCTCTTGTATGTCTCTACACAGCTATGCCAATTAAAGCTAAAATGACAAACTAATCCCAACGAACTTTCTGTTGTTAACTTCGAGTTTAGAGTAATCAAAACCAAAACTGACGGCCTGAAGTTTTATCTGTGTTCTTTTTTAAGCTTATAGATTGCTGCACAATAGTGATATGCAGTTCCAGAAATTTGAGTAACCGAATCTGTCGGAACCGATTCCGAGAAGAAGCACTGATTTGAAGCGGTTCTCAACAACATGTGAAACAGTTGGGTATAAAAAGCATATTGCAAAGATAGCGTTCATTTACAATACCCCAAAAATATGCTGCTATTTTTGTTTTATTTGGAGGATAACAAGTCATTTTGATTTCGCTACAGAAGCACTACAGAGCAAAATCCACATGTACGAGGTGTGATCAAATTCAAATTTCATATTTCGTGAGTTACGTGTGTTCGATTTTCTCATTTTTTCTGTTATGTTGGTACACATGTCTATTATACTCGTATATGTTGACAATATCAGCCATTTTTGGATTGCCAGTTTCGATTTTTTACTATGCGAAAAAATGGATCAAAGAAACTGTGTTGAAATTTTGACTGTGGCGTTTGGCAAGTCTACTATAAGCAGAACACAAGTTCAATTATGGTGTAATCGGTTTAAGGAAAGCCAAGAAGATGTCAATGACGATACTCGTCCTGATCGCCCGAGCGCGTCAACAACCAATGAAAACATTGAAGCAGTGAAGAAAATTATTTTGGATAATCGTCGAATCACTATTAGAGAGGTTGCTGATGATGTTGGCATATTGTTCAGCTCATGGCAGGCAATTTTTACGGATGTTTTAGGCATGAAACGTGCGGCAGCGCAGATTGTTCCAAAATTGCTAAATTTTGAGCAAAAACAACGTCGCATGGACATCGCTCAGGAGCTGTTGAACGTCGTCAACAACGATCCAGGTTTCCTCAAAAAGGTCATAACTGGTGACGAATCATGGGAGTATGGATATGACATTGAAACCAAAGCCCAATCATCCCAATGGAAGCGTCCAGAAGAGCCAAGACCGAAAAAAGCACGTCAAGTTCTGTCAAATGTCAAGTTTTTGCTCACTGTTCTCTTCGATTGCAATAGCGCGGTGCACCATGGATTCTTGCCACAAGGTCGTCCGGTCAATAACGAATACTACCTTGATGTTATGCGCCGTTTGCGCGAAGCAATTCGTCAGAAACACACAGAATTTTGGAAAAACCAATCATGGATTTCGTACCATGATAACGCACCAGCTCACACATCGATGCTTGTGTGTGAGTTTTTGGCCAAAAACAAAATCACGATCATGCCTCAACCACCGTATTCACCGGTCTTGGCCCCTGCTGACTTTTTCCTCTTGCCAAAACTGAAGACACCGATGAAAGGAAAGCGTTTTGCTACGATTGAGGAGATAAAATAAAAATCGAAACAGGCGATAACAAAAAGCGTGTTTCAGACGTGTTTCGAGGATTAGAAAAAACGCTGGCATAAGTGTATTATATCTGAGGGGGATTACTTTGAAGGGGACAAAATAGCTATTGATGAATAAATAAACCTTGTACACCGTATCCAATAGCTACAAAAGTGCCACACCGGAATCAGACAAATCGAAGTGACCGCCGCTTAAAGAAATAGTTGGTTTCGATCAAGGTGCAGTAAATGAAGGCTTCAGGCAGGGTTACCCATTTAGTGCTTTCAAAACTGTCGGTCTGGCAAGGCTGTTATCCGTTAAGTCCCTGTCATCTGAAGTGTTATTTATTTAGTAAAATGTTTGCCATTTACGAATATGGATCGTTTACCAACCAAAGAACGTGTAAACATAGTTTAAAATTACTACAAAAGTGGTGATTCCAATATGGGCGCTTTTCGTGCATTTCGGGGTAATTATGGACGATATAATCAACCTATTATGTAAAGAATTGGCAAGATTATAAAGAAATTTAAAGAGGCTGGAAGCGTTACAGATGTGGTCAGGCCTGCGCATCATCGCAAGTCACGCACTGTTGAAAATATCGCTTCTGTTAGTGAAAGTGAGCGCTAAGGCCGTATGAAAATCGACTAGTTTTGGAATGCAATTGAAGACTATGAACTGGACGGTAGGTGGTTTCAACAAGACGGTGCCACGAGCCGATTTTGGCTTTATTGCGTGAGAAGTTTCAAGAAAGCGTACTTTTACGATTTGGGGATGCCAATTAGCCACCAAGATCATGCGATTTGACGCCTTGAGACGGTTTTTGTGGGACTACGTCAAAGACCATGTTTAAGCAAATAATCCTCAAACGTTGGACGATTTGAAAACCAACATTCATCCAGTTATCGCCGACATACCACCCGAAGTGTGGAAAAAAGTGGTTGAGAACTACCTCAAAAGGATCCACTGGTGCAACCAGAGACATTGTACTCGTATTTCGTACACAATTACCAGGTCCAAGCATTATAATGAAATATATAAGTTTCAACGAAATCATAGCTTTAGGTGTGCTTTCTTTAACATTACTTTTGAAATTGTAAAATCGATAACCCAAATGCTAGTGTGTAAATCTGTCAGATTTGGTCTGAAGAATTAATTTGGAACTTAGGTTCTGGGAAGAGATTGTAGGTCTAGTGGAAGAATTAAGATTCTTAGCGGGATGTGTATGCTTACGAGGGGGTTTCATATTGGAGATGAGGAAAAGATAACGGTTAACTTACATTATTTTAGGTTTTATTCGTATGTTGAGGGCGGCTGGCGGAAAAAGAGTATACCTATAAATATCTCGATGATTTCAACCAGGATCCCTCAGTGCCCCGCTGGGTTGCCATATGGTTGTAACAAAATAGGGGTTTTATAGTTACATGGTTGCTTGAAGGGGCCTTTACACGAGCAAATAGAATAGTTAATTTTTATAACTTGCAATATTTACAAATTGTTTGGTACATGCGATTCTACTTAATTCAGTGTAACTTGATATAAAGCATTTTTAATTCAAAACAATACAATTTAATTAAGTGCAATTCGATTCAAAAATTCAATTTAATTCATATTTTAGAATTCGTAATTTACTTTACTTTATCAAATTCATTTTCAATTCAATTTATAATTGATAATTCATACTGTAATTTATTTTACAAAATTCATTTTTCAAGTCATGGGAAGGAAGGATTAACTACGTTCAACAACATAGTTCAAATGATCCGATATAAGCCTAATATGCATCGTTTTGTTCGATAACTTGTTGAAATTTTTGAAGTCTAATTCCACTATGACTCTGTAATAGAAATCATCGTCCATGTTGGCAAAAAAGTGAGGTAATCCATTTTCACACACTTCCCTCGATCCAGAATTTTCATTAGCAACATTCATACATGAGCAAGTAGGTGATGATCATTTATTATCAAACCCAGACTATGATGTGATAAAAACCTACCTCTGCAGTTTCTGGCCTTTCATTTTCGACATGTGTGGCCTGATGTTGTCCTAAAGGACGTTTCTGGGCGATACAGATCTGAGTTAGGAAAAGTAGATGATTCGTTTTCAAACCCATTAAACACACAGCAAACAATTCTTGAACCTCAATTTTGGCTCGGCGATCTTTGGCGCCGGCTCTCAGTTCTGTGGTCACGACTCCTTCGCTTGACTTTGCCGTACGTGGCTCACTTTTTGTCAACAGTCTTCATCCATTGCAGAAATGGGTCGATTTTGTTGCGCTTCACTAGCAATTTGTAAATTCGGTTTATTAGGTTTCTTTGCATCAACTAGTGTGGCAGCCTCTATTTCTATTCTAATATTTATGCTCATCCTTATTCAAGCGATTCCAAACAGTTTTTTGTGCGATTTTTTGAAATCAAAACAGTGCTTACGTGACAGTCGGACTTGACGATTTCCATTATTATTGGACTTCCAGAGCGTGGTGCATCTTTGACATCCAATTACTGCATCAGGACCATAAGCATTATTCATATTTTCAGCCGTCCGGCTGGCGTTTTCACCTCTATTGAAGAAAAACTATAAAACAAACAATACTGAGTCAAGGAATCGGAAAACTGGCTGATTAGTTTCTTTAATTACGGAATCGTATCTTTCTAACAGGGACCTATACGAAAGCTTCCGTTCCGTTTCGGCTTTAATATTACAAACATATTTATGATAAATTAGAATTTCGTTTTTGATTTATATTCGAAAAAATAATAATAAAAAAAATCTTTCATTCGTTTTTTACCTGGAACGAAATTTGAAAAATACATTGATTGTATTTCTCTATCAAAATATAATGGAAGAGATATTTTGATTCGTGGATCTGAAGATAAAATATAATTTTATGCAGTTTCGTTTTTTAGCCTAAATCAGAACTAAAATCATATGTGGTTTCATTTTTCGGCAGAAGAACAAAACCAGGCCCCAAACTGCGAAAGGAAAAAAATGGTTCAAATAATTTATTTTTTGAATGTGCGATACCAGGCTCTCAGTAGTTCCCGCAGCTCTTCAATAATTTGAATTAAAATTTTTCAAATAAAATACAAACAAAATTGAATCAGAATCAACTTTGTTTCTAAATTCGAATGTGTTTTTTTTTTTAATTTTGTTTTTGATATATGAAAAATTCAATATAATTTTGATTCGGCTGTAGAATTCTACATACAAATTTTGCATACGAGGTGTGATCAAAAAATAACCGTTATTTTCATTTTTTTCCAAAAAGTATTTATTTCTTCACCTATAACTATTTTGTCCCCTTCAAAGTAATCCGCTTCAGATATAATATATTTATGCCAGCGTTTTTCCAATCCTCGAAACACTTCTGAAACGCGCTTTTTGGTATCGCCAACAGCTCCTGTTTCGATTTTTCTTTTATCTCCTCAATCGTAGCAAAACGCTTTCCTTTCATCGGTGTCTTCAGTTTTGGCAAGAGGAAAAAGTCAGCGGGGGCCAAGACCGGTGAATACGGTGGTTGAGGCATGATTGTAATTTTGTTTTTGGCCAAAAACTCACACACAAGCATCGATGTGTGAGCTGGTGCGCTATCATGGTGCAAAATCCATGATTGGTTTTTCCACAATTCGGCGCGTTTCTGACGAATTGCTTCGCGCAAACGGCGCATAACTTCAAGGTAATATTCCTTATTGACAGTACAATCTTGTGGCAAGAATTCATGATGCACCGCGCTATTGCAATCGAAGACAACAGTGAGCAAAACCTTCACATTTGACCGAACTTGACGTGCTCTTTTTTCGGTCTTGGCTCTTCTGAACGCTTCCATTTGGATGATTGGGCTTTGGTTTCAATGTAATAACCATACACCCGTGATTCGTCACCAGTTATGACGTTTTTGAGGAAATTTGGATCGTTGCTGACGATGTTCAACAGCTCCTGAGCGATGTCCATGCGACATTGTTTCTGCTCAAAATTTAGCAATTTTGGAACAATCTTCGCTTCCGCACGTTTCAAGCCTAAAACATCTGTAAAAATTGCTTGGCATGAGCCGAACGATATGTCAACATCATCAGCAACCTCTCTAATAGTGATTTGACGATTATCCAAAATCATTTTATTCACTGCTTCAATGTTTTCATCGGTTGTTGACGTGCTCGGGCGACCAAGACGAGCATCGTCATTGACATCTTCTCGGCCTTCCTTAAACTGGTTATACCACAATTGAACTTGTTGTCTGCTCACAGTATGTAGACTCGCCAAACGCCACAGTCAATATTTCAAATGTCCTTGCACATTTAATTTCATTTTTTACACAAAATTTAATGCAGTTTTTTTAATCGATCTTTTTCTTCAAATAGTAAAAAATCGAAGAGCGCACCAAAACACGACCAACCTTTTTATCTGTCAAAAACAAACTGACAATCCAAAATAGCTGATATTGTCAACATATACGAGTATAACAGACATGTGTACCAACATAACAGAAAAAAATTCGAAAATCGAACATACATATACGTAACTCATGAAATTTGAAAAACCCGTTTTTGTTTTTTTTTTTTTGATCACACCTCGTATTGTGTGATTTAGATTCCAAAAACTGATACAAACCAAATTATTTAGCGTTTTGATTTCCTTCGTTGACGGGGCCCCTGCTTTAAAGGAAGGACCTTCAACAAAATTCAAATTTCATTTTATTTAAAAATTCATCAGAAATGTATTTCTGATTCATATTCAAAACAAACATTTTCGTCATGCTTCATGAGTTTTCTTTCAGTGTTTGTGTTCATACCAAACAAATTACACATTTATGAGTTGTGAACAAGTTCATACAAAATTGTACATATCTTTCGATCATAATTTTATTGCTTTTGTTTCTCTCTCTCTTTCTCGGTTCATTGGAAGAATATTTGTGTACTTACATATCGGTACGTTCATAGTAATGTCTTTACATACAGTTGTATACAACTACACTATAAATTGCCAAAGATTGCAAAAAACAAAAAAAATTGAACTATCGTCATATGAATAGTAAGTTTACCCGTACATACTTATGGTAACAACGAAAAAGAAACAGTGTACTCGTACGTACGTACGTATGTACGTATGTCAAGCCATAAAATTTTTGCAACATCCAAGATTTTGCTATGCGAACATGTGAATTTTACATGACACCGACTGCATGAGGAGGAACAGGAACACAAATCGTATCAACTGCAACCAAACAGGAACACCATCCTTAAATGATAGCATCATCGTCATGGTGAACATATAATACACTTTTGGGTGACATCTTTTAATATGGACGATCGGCGTAAATTCCAATGAAATCCACGCATATGAGAGTAGTCTGATGTAAAAATCCATGCATAACTATCGACCCACGCGTGTCTGGCCGTAGTCACATCAACGACAACCGGTCATCACCACAGTGCGAAACGAGAGTAATGTTGGCAGATTATCCATGGGATACATTGTTCCTCGGTTTCGTTTTTGTTTTTGTTTTCCTTTTCCCTTTCCTAGGCATTCTCAATGAACCTGTACAGAAACAGATTCCATGTACTTCATTCCATGAAATGGTATCGGAATATTTATAAAAAATACAGATCAAAACAATAAGAATATTATGGACGTTGGACAACCATTTGATGGGTATTACATCATCCAAATAGAAATCTGTTTAGCTTACAATTTACGAGTATATACGCGGGGACAGCAGTAAGCCTGAATAGGCTTTGTATTAAAGTCAGTCTTACCCAAGCATGTGATGCTTTATATCAATAGCTTTAATAACACTGGGAAATAATTTAAGGGCGGTGAACTTTGCGATCAAACTGTACGAAATAAATTGATTTCATGCTTAAGAATCTGAATACTACTTTCAAATTTGTCGTACCTGTTACATTCGTATTTCTGAATAATGTCGATATATTGCTAATTTTATGTTTTTTTCACCTCTACTGAGCTCCCAGTTAAGGAATGAACGATGGCCTAATAAATCAAAAAGACAAACATTTAAATTAAATCGACGATTGCGTGGATATGTATTCGAAGGGGAGAATGTATTCGAAACGTATAAAAAATTGACACCTACTTTATCTGTTTTCTTCATCACAAACAGTTCGTCCTAAAGCTTCGCAGTCGAAAAGTTATATTGAAAAATGCTATGACTTAAAAATCACAAAAATGCTCGCTGAAGTTGATTCGGTAGCTGCAGAAATATTTTCATTAAAAGAGGATATATATTCGAAATATACAGGGTATCCGTCGGGAAGGTATACCACTCTGTTTGTTTGTAATTTCTGATTAAATGAAAGAGAATGGAAATTATATTGATAAATGTTTTATTTAATGTCGGCAATTATGTACGGAATACAATATCTGATAAATGTTAGCCTCACAAATGCGAGCCCTTTTGAGCACATTTTTCATTACATTCTCACACATTTCACGCGGTATTTCATTAATTTCATCACGAATATTTTGTTTGAGTTGCTCAAGTGTTTCTGGTTTGTTTGCATAAACCTTACTTTTCAGATATCCCCACAAAAAGAAGTCCAGAGTAGGCAAATAAGGCGACCGTGGAAACCAATCAACATCACCATTTCTTGAAATAACTTGTTGTGGAAAGAGGTCTCGCAATAATTTCATTGTAATCCTGGCTATATGCGATGTGGTACCGTCTTGTCGATACCACATGTTAATCAAGCCAAAAGCATGCAGTTGTGGCGTTAAAAAGTTTTCAATCATATCACGATATCGCTCACCATTGACAGTTACCGTTACGCCGTTTTCAGTTTCAAAGAATTAAGGTCCAGTCCAATGATTCCTCCTGACCAAATTGTACACCAGACTATCACTTTTAATGGGTGCAAAGGTGATTGATGAATAATTTGAGGGGTTTCCGTTACCCAGAACGGACTGATCTGTTTATTCACATATCCATTCAAATGAAAATATGCCTCGTCACTCATTATGATTTTTTTACGAAAATCGGGATTGTCATGAGCGAGCTGTAAGATCCTATTAACATGTGTACGGCGGCGTAAATGGTCTTGTGGAAGAAGCTCTTGTATCATCTGAATCTTAAATGGAAACAAATGCAAATTCTTGTGCAAAATTGTGGCCAAAGTTGTTCTTTGAAAACCAAGCCCCTGAGCATGGCGTCGAATTGAGGTTGATGGATGGTTTTGAACACTTTCTTGAGCAGCAGCAATGTTTTCAGCCGATCTTGTAGTACGTTGTGGTCCATGCTTTGCCTTATCAGCTACAGACACTCTTTCTTCGAAATCATTCACTACTTGTTCACACGTTGTTTCTCCCAAAAATTTCACGTAACTTTCTCATCATCACAGTAATCGATGATTGATTTTGGTAAAATGTTTTAACGATTAAAACACGTTGGCTTATCGAATATTTTCCCATAATATATTTGCCACGTCTCTACTTCACGACTTCCAAATATGAACTGTCGAGACCAATGTTTACCAAAATGGCGGCAAAACAAAGTAGTATACCTTTCCGACGGACACCCTGTATAAAGAATTTGTATGCGAATTTTCTCCCCTGCATTTCGAGGAGCAAGAGGTTTATCATAACGCTTCGTAACCAAGGAGGAATTTTGAAAGCACTCATGACATTCAAGTCTCGTCGGAAAGGTATTCACAACTCTAAAGAAATTGAATGTGGGCAAAAATAATTTTCGATTTCCTGAGAATCCTGTAGTTTATAAAATATCTTGATACAAATTCCTGTAATTCCTTACCTAAACTAAAATTGAAATCACCTCCCTGGCTGGAATAATTGATTGGGGCATCAATGCCGGCATATAATGAAATATCTGACCGAATGAAAATTTGAATTGAAAATGGCTTAGCGGATAACTCTTAATACTGAAGCAAGCTCTACTTGCATTTGACACGGACCCCTATCAAACAACGCCGTCAATTCAGTGTCTTCAAAGGTTTTTCGTCTTCCTTCATGCGAACCTTCGTCGACATAAAAATTACCAATCTCGATACGTTATTTCACTGAAAGCAACATCTACGTAAACGTTTTGAAGCTCTCGGTGAGCCTCAGCCGCCGTTTTCTTTGATTGAAAGAAGAAAATCTATACTTTCTGCACATGACGATTATTTGGCACAATATTATACATATTCACACAACCAATAGAATATGACGTCAAAAGAAAATCTCCTAAGCTTGGCTCATGGCGTTTAGGTTACGGCAAAATCGACTAGCACTTACAGTTGGCGCCATCTATTGGCAAACAGCGGGAACTTAGTTGCGCATCCAATAGTAACTAGAAATATTAAGAACTATATCATTTAAGGCAACTTAAAGCATGTACAGGCAGGATCGTGGATGTACATACAAATGTTGAAAAAAAAATTTATTTCCAGAAATAGAATCCTTTTCAACTCTGTGTGCTTTCAAAAAGATGGAGTAACTTGTACCTAATCTTTTAGAATTGCGCCGCAAATTCCCCCAATAACAGGATTTCAAGAAAATCCTTATTTCGTTAGCCACAAAAGTATTTCAACGTTACCGCAGCTGATTTTTTCTTGTAAGGTTATTGCTAACAAAAATTAAAACTGTCATATATTTGCAAAATAAAACCAACAAAAATCAGATGATTTGAAGTGATGCATTCGAATAATAATTGGGGAAATCTGCGCCGTAACCCTCAGTAGTGAATAGGCAAGTCGCGCAAATTTCGTAACCGTGTCGCGGTTTTTTTATAAAAAAAACTAAATTTGTTTTTGGTTTATATTCCATTTATTTATTTTATTTAATTTGAAGCTTAGCAACTTCTTGACCGAATGGGAGAAACAAGACTGACTTATCCTAATTACAAGGCCTTCTTATATATTAAAGTTATTGTATTATCTGTTAATATGTTTATTGAATATTGCATTTTCGCTTGGGAACGGAAATGCCTATTTGACACTATCCATTGCACATTGCTTTCTTAGTGGAAGGTTAGTAAATTTGTGACGGTTGCAATTCTCAGAATTGCGACCGAAAAATATGCTTTGTTACATTTCTGCATTTAATGCTTTGCAAATTGAATATTGCATTTTCGTTTGGGAACGGAAATGCCTATTTGACACTATCCATTGCAAATTGCTTTCTTAGTGGGAAGTTAGTAAATTTGTGAAGGTTGCAATTCTCACAATTGCGACCGAAAAATAGTTTTGATTTATGGATTTGATTATGATTTCTTTAAACAAATCGGAAATGGGTTTAATATTACTCTTTGTCTTTAATTATGTTTGCAATGAATTCGTCTATACGTTCGTTCCTAATGTGAGTGTTAGTACTTGTGTTTATATATTTAACTCGCATGCCTCACCAATCCGGGAAGTCATTTAATGTCAATTATATTCAAAATCTGAGGTAAAAATAATTTATAACTGAGAAAACCTATATAAGTTCATTAATGTGTAGTATTCATCAGCTACCCTGTATACTTTTGGTCATCATGAAAATCTCTACAGAGGCCAAAAGGCTGGTCGATTTTTGTAAACGATAGTTTCTATACGGGGTTATTATACATGTGACTGCGGGTTTAAACCCCAATGAATACAACAATCAAATTTTGCCTTAGGCAGAATCACATCGATGTACCTAACGAGGAAACCAGTCGATCTGTCGACAAGTTTAGTAAAAGATTTTTAAGCTGACGTCAATATAGGTGCCTTCACATGAAGTCGAAATATCAAAGAAAATCAAGCTAGTTTCCCAAACCTTTTTTTTTGTGGGCCACATTATATTATTATACCAAATTGTATGACTTATATTTGGCTGAAACAGTTGAAAAAGAAATCTATATTGAAATATGCATTAACTTAAGTTTTTTCCAGATAGCTTAGTTATTTGCAATGTAATTTTGCCAAATTAAATATGATTTGCTTAAGAATTGTAATCCATATACCCACTCTATTCACATAACTTTTTTCAAGGATACACTGGATGAAACACAAAATTTTTTCTGGATATATATAGTTTGATAATTCGGAGAGACATTAATAGACTTTGGCTCCACCCGTCTTCAAGTTTCAATAATCTGAATGCTAACACCGCAATGGGCACGTAATACTTATATTATTACTAAAATATATATTCTTATCTTTTTTTTTTATTATTTATTTACTACCATCACAGCATGTGAAAATATTTATGTACGAAAGTTTGAGATTTTACGTAATGTATTGCAGCAAATCTCAACTAAAGAAAACAGGAAAGCTACATTTAGATATTTTACGACATTTTAAGGTAAAAAGATAGCAAAAAACCTTTTAATACAGGGTGGCGCAAAAGAACGTGCATATTGCATCATCTTTTTTTGCGAGATAGAAAAGACGTTGGCGGGCTCATGGAGTTTTAGTCGCTATGAGTCACTTCGACTGGAAGCGTCGCGCATTTTGCGTGCGCGCATTTTACGAGAACTCTCATATATTGCTACTAGGCGACTATATTGTGCTGAATATGGACTACGGCGAATTAGTGAAGCTCCGAGTGCTAATTTAATTAAAATATGGGTAAAGCGTTTTGAAGAGACCGGTTCAACATTTAAACCACAAGCAAATGGTGGCCCAAGAACATCTAGGACCGAAGACAATGTTGAGAGAGTTATGGAGTCAGTACGAGGAAATCCACAAATGTCGACTCGCAAGAGATCGTCTGTCTTACAATTATCGCGACGAAGTTTGCAACGAATTTTAAGATTGGATCTTAAACTGCATTCATATAAGCTGCAATTAACACAAGAATTGACAGAGTCTGACTTCATAGCAAGGCTCGCACTTGCTAATGAAATGCTTAATCGATACTCCAATTTTGACAATATCCTTTTCTCTGACGAGGCTTATTTCCTTATGAATGGGTTCGTAAACCGTCAAAATTGTCGTTACTGGAACAGTGAAAATTCCAAAATCAAACACCAGAAACCATTGCTTAGTCCTAAAGTGACAGTATGGGCAGCAATCTCTGACAGAGGAATAATTGGTCCTTTTTTCGTCGAAAATGCGCAGGGCCAAAACGTCACGGTTAATACGGAACGCTATGTTGAGATGTTGGACGGATTTTTGGCTCCAGAAATTGAAAGTTCAAGAATAGTGAATTCCAGAACTTGGTTCCAACAAGATGGAGCTACCTGTCACACATCAAATGACTCCATGGCGGTGGTGAAGCAGATGTTCCCTGGCAGACTGATTTCGAAAAGAGGTGATATCCCATGGCCCCCACGTAGTCCAGACTTGACGCCTCTTGACTTTTTTTTGTGGGGATACCTCAAACACAAAGTCTAGAGTAATAATCCAAGAAACATCGTTCAGCTCAAGGAGAATATCCGTGGTGAAATGGCAGCCATTACACCAGTATTACTAAAGAAAATTTTCAATAACTTTCGTTTGCGGTCGTGGAGAGGGTCACCATTTAGATGATGTTATTTTTAAAAAATAAACTCCATTTATTACTCTGCAATGCCTTAGATTTATTTTGACCATACCATTTGTATTTATTTTTTAATCTATTTTTTAAATATGCACGTTCTGTTGCGCCACCCTGTATTTAGGGAAATGTTAATTGAATGTATTTATAGAACTTCCGAGGAGAAGAAGAAAAATATTGTGTAATTAATATAATATATACATAATATAATTAATATAATTAATTGTATAAATTTCTTATTTTTGCAAAGTGTGAAGATCTGCAATTATCTTCAAAGTCTTGTGTTAATTCTTGGAATACAATGATGAGTATTTTGTGATTGTAGTTCATGTAAATCATTAGTAGAATATCTCCGATGTAGATTATGTATTATCTTTAGGTTTTTATTTGGAATAATTTGTGGTTTTTTGAGGTTTATCTTTGCAGTACTTAGACATCAAATTCGATACCCATACGTTATTATCGGCCTTACGCATATAAATAAACGATTGTAAATAAGCGTTTTATTTTTACAGTTTAATTTAGATTTTTTTTATTTAACAATGGAAATAATGCTCTTCCACATCCAATCGCCTTTGCACATACATATGTAATTAATATATTTAGTAAAGTTCAATTTTTTATCAAAATAAATGCCTAAGAACTTTATCGAATCTTGTAGACTTATGGTAGTATTAAGAACTGTAAGCGGCTGTGTTGGGGTTCTCTTGGGTGATTTGTTAAAAGGAAATATTGTTAATTTTAATTTTCCAGTGCTCAAAGTACTTTTGAGCTGACAGCAATGTTTGTTCCATTCTTTTAATAATTGCATTGGTCACTTTTCCGCTAGTTATAATAGCAGAGTCGTCCGCATAAAATGCTACTGATTGGTTCTCGTTAGCTTTGAAATCGGAGGTGAACATCGAATAGAGTATTGGAGATAATGTTGATCCTTGTGGAACTCCAGTAGGAATCGCTCTCGAAATCGATACTCCCTCGTTAATGTTAACAAAAAATACTCTGTTATGTAAAAAACTCTTGACAATTTTTTGCATGTAGATCGGGAATTTGAATTTATTTAACTTGAAGATGATTCCATTATGCCAAATGAAGTCAAACGCTTTTTCAATGCCTAGCAAAAGTACTCCCGTACTTTTTCTATCTCGCTTGATCTCTAGTATTAATTTCTGTACTCTTTTTAATTGGCGAATGACCTCTTCTGCAACCAAATTGATGTTTATGTATTACATTGTTTTGATATGCAAAATCATTTAATCTGGCGAATATGATCTTTTCGAAGATCTTATTGATGATGTTTAGCATACTTACAAGCTATAGACCTTGTATATTCTTATCTATTATGGGCCGTACGTACAAAAGAATTTCAAATATTTCGGTCATCTACACTACTTACCCAAACCACCGCACCAAGATTCGATAATATTTCAAACGCCTCGTCCTATGAAGAGATTTTTGTCTTTTTCTGCGTCGCACGCAAAGTTCATCATCGAAGACATTCCATAGTGAACCATTTTGCAACATCCGCACAACATTCAGTCCCTGTATTTGGATGCGCTTGATCACGACAATGTCGGTATGCGGCAAATAAAGTTCATGACTTGCAATTTAATTAATTCATTTAATTTAATTGATTGTAATAAATATGTTGGC
This sequence comes from Philornis downsi, assembly GCA_019455685.1. NCBI lineage: Eukaryota > Metazoa > Arthropoda > Insecta > Diptera > Muscidae > Philornis > Philornis downsi. The sequence continues at coordinate 283,276 of JAHXMU010000090.1, read as the reverse complement.
GTTATTCAATAACATGAAATTCACTTCAAATGAGTTCAATTCGTAATAATTAATTAAATTTATAATAATTTATGAGTATATTTATAAGAATATGTTTCAAACGTACTAATAATACTCCAGGCAAAATATATTTTTCTAATACAAAATTTAATGAGCCTATATTTAAGCCTCCGCCGATCAAATACAGACGGACCGCTGCCACCGACAATTTCGTACCGGCTTTAAATTCTGACTACAAATTTAAGATACATTTACTAGACTTGTGGGCTATTCGACTAATCGTAATATTCGTCAGACATATCCGAGATAACCGCCGCTCAAATAATGACAGGTGGCTGTAAGGGGGATTGAACCCGCATTCATGTAATCGACAGCCACGTATACTAACCATCACGCCACGCTCGGCTAGCAGTCTATCCATATATTACAGATAAACATAAAGTATGGTAGAAAAATCCACTATTTTTCCCAAAAGTGAACTTAGTAGGTGGTACATTGCGTTGTGTAAATGCAATCGGGTAACGCTAGATGGCGTTAGAAAGATAAGGTTTCGTACTCAGAAAAACTACTGGGACGATGACACTGTAGTAGAGAATCAAGCGCAATTTTGGGTTTTGCTAATTTTTAAGTCAAAAATGCACCACGCTCTGGAGGTACAATTTTTGAGATAAAATAAAATAATCGAAGTCGTCAAGCCCAAACATTATCTAAGTACTGTTTGCCCAGACGGTAAACGTTAGACAAAAATCAATTGAAATCGCATGAATAAGGTTGAACATAAAAAGAAGCTTCATGTATGGGTTCCACACGAGTCAACACAAAAGAATGAATCATTCATTGAATCGCAACAAAATCGATCCATTTCTGAAGCTGATGGTAACTGGTGACGAAAAGTGGACCACTTGCGACAACGTCTAGTAAAAATGGTTCTGCTAGAATAGCGGTGAGCTCACCCGCACAGTGTGCAAGCCAGAATTGACTGCCAAGAAGATTTTGCTAATGAGAAATTCAAATAACTTGTTTTTAGTCAATGTATTATTAATTTAATTATAAGTCCTTAATTATTATTTTAATGGACTGCTTCAATTCACTCAAATTTCTTGGTTTCATTTTGTACACGTCTTGACATAACTCCATAGAAGAAAGTCTGGTGCAGTTAGGTTAGTTGATCCTGGGGTCCAGCGGAAAGAGGAGTTTCTGGATATTAATTTGTTTTTGTTTTGTTTTTCGATGGAACTCCATCATAACCGGTCTGGTTGCTCCATTTTGCTCGAACCAAATGCTATTGAAACCGATACGTCTTTGGCGCAGTTGTGGTAAAAAACATCTTTAAACAACCGTTCCCATTGACAGTTACTTGGTGTAACAATAGCACTCATTCGCCACCTAGTGTATGAACTGTTTCCCAACTGCTAAACTCTTAATTCGGACCTTTCCTGTCAACAATTCGAACGTCTATAGGAAGAAATCACCCAGAAGTGACCAACTTTGCAGAGGAAGTGCGTTCTTTAGGACAATCCCAGGACTTCTTCTTCTTAGGTGGAAACTGAAATAGACATATTTATCTATTATACGCCGCTCGTAGAAAATAATTCCAAGCGCTTCGGTCTTCTGCGATTCTCCTCGAATTTTTCACACCAAGTTTCGATAGTATTTGAAAAACCTGGTCTTTCTAACGGAGTTTTGGTCGCACTCTTCTGCGCCGTCCATCGAGTTCGTTGTTGAAAACTTTCCGTGGCGGAGGATTTGGGTCCATCCGCACAGCATGACCCAGCCAACGCAATCGATATATATTAATGCGTTTGACCACGTCTATGTCGGCATATAGGTCATAGAGCTCATTGTTCATGCGACGCTGATACTCCCAGTTAACGATGATAGGTCCATATATTTTCCTCTCGAAAACTGTCAGTACTGATTCATCTGCTTGCGTCATAACCCAGGATTCTGCGCCATATATTAAGACAGGTAGAACCAATGTCTGGTATAGTCGGTTTGTCGAGAGAGGGCTTTATCATTCAATCGCTTGCTTAGCCGATAGTAACATCTGTTAGCGAGCAATAATCTCTTCTTTATCTTCATGCTGATATCATCCGTTTTGTTTACAGCGGAGCCGAGGTAAATGAATTTTTCCACCACTTGAAAATTATAGTTGTCAACGTTCACACAACGTCCTCGTTTACCATCAGATACATTTTTGCTGTTTCCTTCTCGATGCTTGAGGCTGCACTAACATCTCCCAGTTTTTGGTCTGGAGTTGTTTTATTAAACAAAGAAATAACAAAACAACGCCAGGACACTCACATTAATAATGACTCGCCGGAACCTCTGGGGCATTGGTTGGGATGTTCTTATGTATCCGCTTTATAGACTGGATTAATCACCAAGTGATTAACAACTGTCCTTAACTATGGCGAATGATCAAGAGAAGCTTTCAAAAATCCACTATCCCAGTTTGTTACCGATACGGGCGAGGGTTTCTACGATACAGATATAATGGAAATATCTGTAATGTGGAAATATGTTATCGAAAAATACCCTAAATCGGATCACTCTAACTATGCTAAATAAAGCATTCAATGCCAATAAAATAGATTTCGTTTTGCTACACTTTACACCCAACAGACGTCCATTTATTAAAATCAGTTTTTCCCATTAGCCCTCTTGGGAGCATATCAACTAACATCATATTAACTAACCACTAAGAATCTCAATCTTACTCGGTTTGCTGCTGTAGTTTTCGCGTCTTCCCATATAAGATTCGACTGTAGTTCTTGGAGTATCGTGCACTGCTTCTTGAGCTTCGAGGATTCTACTCTAGCGCCATTCTAGTGATGCTATCCGACTTCTTTCAGAAGCCGATTCAACTCCATTTTCTACATTTTAGCATGGATTCTGCGTTAGTTAAGTTCTAGAGCTTTGTGTTGCTGATGTTGTTTGGCCAGAATATCCTGCATATGATTCTGAAGCATTTCTTGATGAATACCTGTAGCTTTTGCATAATGGTGTTTGATACTATCCAGGTTTAATTTTCATACAACAGGGATGACTTTACATGTGCGTGGACTATTCTAAGCTTGGTTCGTCTAGATATTTGTGAGCTCCTTCATACTGATTGTAGTCGTCCGAATGCAGTTCTTGCTTTATTGAGCCATTTCGTTGTCACTATACTGCCTAGATAGCAGAATCTATCTGCATATTTGACGGGTCGGCCTTGTAGCATGATGTTCAATGTGCTAACATTGTTGGTTTTATCGATATTTATCTCAAGTCCAACATTGCGCGATAATCTTTCCAGGTCTTCTAATTTTGCTTCAATGTTGGAGCAGACGAATATTATCCGCACAATCCAAATCCTAAAGTTGGCCGAAGAGACTCCATGTAATTCCTCTTCTCTTTGAACAGACTTGGCTTGGTACGAATACGATGATGAATAGTTGAGGTGATAGAGGGCGTCCTTACTTTACTCCAGTGTTGGTGTGAAATGATTGTCTGATGCTGCCGTTGTGAAGAACTGAGAGTTCTGCATCCTCTTACATAGCTGTAATGATTTGAGTTATTTTCTAAGGTACTCCTTTTCTTCTCAATGCTTTCCATGTGGCAGTCCGTCTGATGGTATCGAAGGACTTCTTAAATCTACGAATAGTAGCAACAGGGCAGCCATTCTAGAGATTGTTCGATTATGATGCGTAGGGTGTTGGCCTGGCAGCTCCTGTTTGGAAACCTTCCTATTTATCTCGCAGATTGTTCTCTATCTTGCTTTAAAACCTCCCCTGTATTATGGCTGCTAGTATCTTATATGTGGTATTAAGCAGAGTAATTTCTCTTCAGCTATTGCAATCTTTCAAGTCGCTAGTTTTCGATAAAAGTACAATGAATCAGTTACAGAATCAGTTATTAGTCAGCACTGAAGTATCAAATATGCTCTTAAATTTTACTTGTTAAAATTTGATATTTTGAAATACTTAAACAATAACTTGTCCACCTATCATCGGTAGGGTATTCTTAACGTTTCTCTATTCTGTTGCATAACAAAAATCGAGTTTGTTCAGAAAGGCGACACAAATCGCAACCCTTTGCAATAAACACTAGCTCGTAATGCATAATTATGGCTTTCATGTTTTACCCATGACTCTGTGCTAAATGAAAATATTCTTTTAACAATCTTTGCCCCACCAATTAATTATAGTTGCTACAGTATGTACACATCGTATATAGGTTTAGTTGCTTTTTTGCCGCAACATTGCAGCAGTTTTAATAACAAAAGAATACCAGCATAAGGAGGAGGACATACTCGTAGTTACATGAACTGAAGCAACATAACTTTGTTGCCAACTCAATTTTTTATGTCAACTTAAAATCATAAATTGAAATTTATCTAGTCTCTCACCAACTGCACAGCTTTGTCGTAACTCTACTAATAGTCCTGGCCTGGCCAGAAGATGAAGGGAGGAGGGAGGGGTGCAGATTGTGTCTATGTGTGTCTGGGATGTGTCTGTGAATGAGTGTCCCTGGACACAGAAATGATTGCAGTGGCCGTTAGTCCTGGTTTGCTCTGTTAATTTCTTTCTACTGCCATGTTAATTTAACTGCTACAGATTCATTTTTACTGTTGTCGCTGCCAAGTGCAGAGTTTAAAGTCGACCCAAAATAGTTGGATGCGACTTTTTCTATACCTAAATGGCGGCGGCTCCAATACCTGTCCGGAATGTTAAATGATTTATATATCTGTGGTCACAACCCATAAAAGCCTAAGTCTGTTTTTCAATATTTTCAGTACAGGAGTATAAAGTTTTGAATCTTCACTGAAAATCAGGAAAGGGTGTTTTTTGGAAAACTTTGCTACAGATTCCAAGGAAACGAATTTCTTTACTTAGTTGTTAACAAAAAATAGTTGTTTATTCTCGCAGTCAAAAGATATTATCGAAAAAGACACTTAGGCTCTTATGAATTGTTGAACGAAAGAAAGTCAAAAAGTTCAAGTTGACTTAGGCTATTATTCCAGATTAAATAAAAAACTTTACGTTTGGAGAAAGACCTTAACTCAATTTATGTTTATCAAAAAACGAAATTGTAATTCGGAATAAGAGCTTAACTCAAGTTAGGAAAATCAAATTGTTTCTTTATTTTTTTGGATTAACGACTAAGTTGATTTAGGCAATGATGAAAAAATAATAAACATTATTTGTTGCAATCCTAAATTGACTTAGGCAGTTATGCCAAAACAGTCATTTAGAAAAATGACTTAAGCTATTAGGTTTTTAGGATTAATTGCCTTCCTAGAAGAGATACAAACATGAACAAATTAGAGCAAATAAATTTAGATACGCTGAATACGATGGTGCTAATAACTCAATTGTGTCCTAACTCGAGTTAGGCTGTTACGGGTTGTGACCACAGATGTAATGGTGAACGAAAAAGTCCACGAGGGTCTTACGCGAGTTTCGCCGTGAAGGCCTTATCCACGATGTGCGACACACTGGGCATAATACAATGCGATTGCCAATGCCCCCTGGGTAGCCAAGTAAGACTTGGACTATCTAGGAAGAGGGGCTGACAATTTGGTGAACGTCAAGGTGGTGAACGAAGTCAGAGATTAGAGAGGCCTAAGGCAAATAAACATTTTACTTTCTAATAGTACCCCCACGTGTGAAAAATCAGACAAAAGTCTACGTCGAATTTTTCTTATAGTTTTATATTCTGTACGAAAACAAATTGGAAATTTGTCAATAAAACACAGAAAGTTTCTGGTCTTATTCATATTGATTTAAAAAAAGTTTATTACAGTTTTGAGCCCTGTTGTGCCCAAAAATGTTATTTATAAACTAAAGCATCCTCTTCTTCTTCTTAGGTGGCGACTGAAAAAGACACACTAAGCTATTATATGCCGCCCGTAGAAAGTAATTCCAAGCGCTACGATCTTCTGCGCTTCTCCTCCAATTCGTCATACCAGGTTTCTATAGTATTTCAAAAGTCTTCCAGGATTTAACGTCGTATAACAAGGCAGGTAGAACCAACGTCTGGTACTGATTACGTTAGGGCGGACTTTGGAAATAGGGGACTGATCTCGGTATAGTTGGACTTAAAAATAGTCAATGGTTATTCGTAAGGGTGGGAATATCCAACCAAAGTACTACAGACGGAAAACTAAACGGTGACTTAAACTGAAAATGCGACAGGCAGACTTACGTTTTCACTGACTTATTGACTTAATTTATGTATAGGACGATATATTTGAATACAAGTGTACAAAAAAAATTAAAAAATAGTTTTCGTGAGCACAAGGAATTGTGTTTGTAGGAGCAAAGAAGGAGTATTAGTAAAACCCCGCCCCTAACCGGCGACCTGAACCAGGAATGTAAAACCGTGTCAGCCATCAACTAAATCTTTCTCTCTCTAGAACATTGGCTGCAACAAATGTGTCAAAGTAGGGCACTTCGGGAATTTGACAATTTTAAAACGATACAACTTCTTAATCTAATTTTTATCCGATTTACCCTGCATGTATTCCACTAGTTGAGATCTTCAAAAAAAAACATTGCTTTACGTATGATTTATCTCTTAAACTTTAATAGGTACTCGACATTTAAAACAGAAATTTTATTTTGTACCTACCTTAGTTCACTTTTTTTCTAATAGCGGTAACAAATTTTTCAAAAATTTTTTGAAACTTTTTTCGTTTTAGTAATAACAAAATCCTAAGTATGTACAAAAAAGAAGCACTCCGTCAAAAGTTATACGTAATTAGATAAAGTTAAAAATTAAAAAAAAAAATTGTTTACCGCATATTTTTCCGAAAAAAAGTACCTACATTATTTTATAATTATAAGAAAAAACTTGCTACGAAGAGTATAATATATTTATATTTTTCTAAAAGGTAACTTCGTAACAGACAGTGTAAAACATTTTTTTAAAATTTGAATTTTTATGAAAAACAGAATCGATCGAATAGGACTTATTTTTAATCAAAATATCAACTTTCAACCATAGATTCCCGAGAGGCACCACTGGTATCGAAAAGAGGAAACCTAGTTTTTATGGTTTGATGTGCTGTGAATAATTATCGGACCCGTTAAGAATGTTCAGATTTATTTCAGTTTTTTTTCAAAACCACTCAGTGTGCAGCGGTATCTTACAAATGTATATAAATTGCAGTGATTCTTTTCTGCATGTACCAAATACCGAGTTTTATTGCTAGTAAATAAAAAAAATGGTAAAAGTATCGGAAAAATTGGACAAAGCTATCATTTTCTAAAAATTGGATTTAGCCCTTGTTTGAATAACGTTTTTCCTATTGGACTAATTCGTCCACTCTTGCCACATCGTGGGCTATGTACCGACTAATCTCTACACAAGTGGAAGTGTCGAAAACACTGTTTTCCTACTCACAATGCATCGATTTTGTCCAGTTTACTGGTAAAAATTCGTATTCGAATTTAAAAAAAACAATACCAGAGTAGGCACCAGTGTTAGAAACCGTTTCGTCTCAGTCGATAGCCACCACGCCGCCGTCAATTTTTTGAAGAGCGCAGCCACCGCCTATTCAATCGGCTGCGATAAGCTGGCGAAGCTACTGGCTCGGGACTGTGCTTTTGGCTGAGCCATTTTAAAACTTCCTACTGCAGCAATACAATAAAAAAAAATCGATACACTTTCAAAATGTAGGTCTTTCTGAATTGATCACGAGAAGGTGTTTAGTTACGGAATTTCAGGTGTGTTCAAAATGGGATCAAAAGAAAGAACATTGGAATCTTCGAAACATGTAAACGCTTTTAAGTAAAAAATATTTTTATTTAATTTATTCATTCAGGATTGTAATTTGAAGCCTTAAAGCCGATTTCATTAAATTAAAATATTACTTATTTATTTGTTGAAATTCCGTCATATGTTACGATTTTTTTATTCTCTTTTTTTCTAGTTTAGAGCTATTCTGTTTAAGCAGAATTACTTTTCCTATGCGAAATACATACAAATTCTGCAAATGGAATTCCGTTTGCACACATTTTCCGTTGTTAGCCGTGGCCCAAATATTCAACTGCCCAACATTTTCATAACGATAAACACGTTTAAGCTGCTAACTGCTTTATGTATTTACTTCAATCGGTAAATTAAAAATCGAAATGAAATAAATTTCAATGAACATCAACTGTTTTCCGTTTTGTTCACGCTCTTTTTCTACGCTGCTGTACACGAACATCTTTTCACGTGAGGATAACCCATGTATCTTGACTAATATAAAGCGGGCATTTTAAAACATCACTTAAAAGTTTACGAGCTGTCATGAACGTTTCCGGTGTTTATTAAATACTGTCATTTGTTGCTTTTATATCCCGTCACACCGTTAGATAAACAGATGTTCAACCGCTTAAACCAGCAATATAGAGAAAGTACCCTATTGGCGGATCAATATCGATGTGTGTGGCCTGGCGTTATCTTGATGAAACACAATTCCTTTTGTTAATACGGGGGGTTGATCGGACGCAGTTTTTATTTCATATGAAAGACAATGAGAAACACGGGGTGTTAAAGAATTAATAATCCAATGGTTAATATTTATTGGCAAGGTTTTACCTTTTATTTCATGTGTTTACAAAATGGAGATTATTTTACCAAACAGGGGCTTTAAACGTTCAAATAATTAGTTTATACATCGAATGCAAAATGAGTACTCATACTTGGGCGATCGCTAGCTGAGAGTTAGAATACCGCTTTATTACATTGCTAGAACGGTGGAGTGAAAGCTCTTTCCTTAGCCGGGGTGGGCGTGTACTTAAAAATTACAACTTACAACTATCAGGGTAAGGAAAACTGCAGGTAAACACCTTTCC
>JAHXMU010000090.1:245568-268743 GCA_019455685.1 Philornis downsi | reverse complement strand
GCGATCACGTCGATGTGTCTGATGAATACTTCGAGTAGTCTAGTAATCGATAAGACTTGTAAATGTTTCGCAAACTATGACGTTCGGAATCGCCGTTAAACTGTAAGTCCGATTGAGTGAGTTAAAAAATAGAACGCGTGTAAGCTCACTGAATACGAGTATATGAGAAGCTCTCCTCTCATGTATCATTCATTAGATGCAATAAAATTTGTCTAAGAAGTTCGATAATATATTTGTAAAACTATTAAGTTGCGTCTGTCTTTATTGCTATTTCATTTTCAAGTTTTCAAATGTAAAGGGTGTCCCAACAAGAACGCAAGATTTAAATGACTGATGCAGCAATTGAATTGTTTTTCTGGCTATATGACATGTGGCGCCGTCTTGTTGAAACCACATGCCCTCCACATTCGTTTCTTCAATTCTAGGCACGAAAAAAACTGGTTATCATTTCACGATACCGAACACCATTGACTGTTTACGCTTGACATGCCTCATTTTAATAAAAAAAGAGGTCCAGTGATTCCTCCAGCCCAAAATCCACACCACACAGTGACACGTTGAGGATGCATTTGCTTCTCGTAAATCACTCGAGGATTTTCCTCACCCCGAATGCGACAATTCTGCCCATTAACGAAGCCATCAAGATGGAAATGGGCCTCGTCACTGAAGATGATTTTATCGGCAAAATGTCTCTCCAATACCCAATTAACGAACTCCCTTCGCTGTCCATGGTCAGCTGGCTTCAGTTACTGAGTCAATTGAACTTTGTATGCGTGAAGATGCAAATCTTTCGTCAAAATTCGCTGCATAGTGAATTTGGTGACACCAATTTGCTGAGCTCGGTGTCGAATTGAGGTGGATGGAGTTTGAGCGACATCATCACGTACAGCTGCGACATTTTCGGTCGATCGACCTGGTCGAAGGCGCGTTGTTGTCTTTACATCACCAACAGACCCAATTTTGGCAAATTTATCCATTAATCTCTTTACAGTTGACTCTTTTGGAGCATTATTGTGACCCCAAATTGATCGCAATTTGTTGTTCATTCGTGTAGCGCTCCATTTTTACTAACCTCGTACCTTCTACTAGCAAACAATAACAATTGTTCAAATGTCAAACAATTACACTTCGAATGGCGCCAAATTTAAATCTTGCGTTCTTGTTGGAACACGCTTTATTATTGAAGATATTCACCGTAAGCCTTCTGTAACATTTCATTGCTTCGACACATACAAAATTACAATACAAAATTTCTTTATTTGACGTTTTCATCCTTTGTAAAAATTTTATAGTTTATTTGACATTTGAGAACTGAACTGACATAATCGTGTAATGAAAACAAATTGAATGACAGATTGCGCTCAACTTTCAGGACAGTTTAGATAACAGTTGTGCCAAATTAGTGGCAATTCCTTTGACAGTTCCTTTGAACTGTCTTTTCAAATAATCATCTTCCGGTACTTTTTTGGATATAACTTACCTTTATTTCCCTAATGCTTTCTTTTCCTTAATCCTAAATTACACTGAGGAATTTACAATTTACAATTTTGCGACATGTAAGAGTAGTAAAACAACAGTTTGCTTTTGGTTCTCATTGAGGACTTTATTTTCTATAAAATGATTTAAATGCTTTGTTACTTTTACTCAGTTTGTGTTTAAAGTTTACTTACAAATACGACCTTAAAGTAATATTATTGCATTTGGTTCATAAAAAGTTTAGAATTTATATAAAAAAGACTATTTTCATTTACAAAATTGTACAACTTAATTGTAAAAATATAACTTTATCATGATTAAATTTACCCAAACCATAGCAAGATATAATTTTGCTAAATCAAAGTGTACAATTAAATTGATCGAAAAAAAATGTTTCCCAATTTCAATTTGTACTTTGAATTTGATAATTATTTTAATTTTGTCTTAAAATTTTAAAACTGTAAGTTTCATAATAGAGAAGCTTATAACATTTTTGCTAAAGAATAAAAAAATTTACGACAATTGATCTTTGGAATATGAACCTGCTCAAGTATCCTTCGTCAGGAGTGTTGCATTTAAGAAAACCGATTGTAAAGCAAAGTGAATTTATTTGTACCGTCTCCTAATTATAAACGGTCAGAAAATCAAGAATCGTTATATAGAGTTATCCATTTAATGGTTTCAAAACTACTGGCAAGGCTGTCAGCTGTTAAATACCTGTTCCATTTACATGAAATATGGATCGTTTAAATAGTTTAAAATAGTTAAAACTTACTACAAAAGGGGTGATTCAAACGCGGACACTTTTCTTGCATTAAGGGGTGATTGTGGTCGTCATAATCATTACAGATGTGGTCAGGCCTGTGCACTACTTCAATGTACGAACTGCTGAAAATATGGTTTCTGTTAGTGAAAGTGTGGCGGATAATCCGAATTTCAATTCAGAGCGCTATAGCCGTGTGGTAATTGACTTTTTTTTGGCCTGCAATGGAAAATTATGAACTATGTGGTGGATATGTGATATCAACAAGACGGTGCCTTGATCTACACAACACAACCGATTTTGGCTTTATTGCATGAGAAGTTTCCAGAAAGCGTAATTTTACGTTTTGGCTACGTCAATTGCCTGCCAAGATCATGCAATTTGACGCCGTCAGAGTGTTTTTGGCGCGGATACGTTGAAGATCGTGTTTACGCGGATCAAATACTCCTCAAATGTTGGAGTATTTGAAAGCCAACATTCATCAAGTTATCGTCGAGATAAAAGTGGTCAAAAACTACCTCAAAAGGATTCACTGGTGCAACCAATCCTAAGGCGGTCATTTAAATTATTTCGTACAGAATAACAAAGTTCAAGCATTATAATGAAATAAAAGTTTCATCGAAATCATAGCTTTATGTGTGTTTTATTTAACTGTTGAAATCGAAAAATGGATAACCTGATACATCCAAAATTTTTCAATTTTTCATTTAATAACATTGATCTCGTATGCAATGACGTAACAAATGGTGGATGAATCCTTCACTTTGGAAAAAAGGATATTTTTCCGCTGCTTTGCTGCAATTTCACATTTTAAATAAAAATTTATATTAATAGGTTAACCACTTCTGCAAATTTATTTAGGAATTGTGGTCAATCACCAAAATTCTGACTTCAACGGTTCAAAGATCTATTTTTTTCATCTCGTATCCAGGTGAACTACTAATAATTAAAATTTCGTAGTTTATTATTTAGTCTAGAAGAAGCCATCGTTTTTGTTCCTTTTCGTCTATGATATTGCCCTGAAAATGGGATTTTCTTAAGATCCCAGTAAACAGGATGCCAGTGCAATATGATCATTAAGTATGATCCTTTTAGCTTCGCCCTTCAGATCTAGTTTGGTTCAATTGTTATCCCATTTAATTCCTATTTGAATTTAATATTTTTTAGTTTTTATTAGATTCCTTGACAAAATGCATCATTCTAGTTTCGTTGACTTCAGTTTCTTTCATTTGGCACCAAGCGGCTGTGCCATGTACTCCTTCTTCTTTCTTCCTTGTTTATAGCTTGAAAAACGAGTTTCAGAATATCTGGTGTTGAAGTTACAGTCGTTGTTTTATGAGACGGTCCACTTTCAATCTCTTAACTCCCCGCTTTATCACTTTATAAGAAAAGATAAGTTTTCGAAAATTCGTCTTCATTGCGCACATATCTTGACAAAGGAATCTACATACCCAATTTGGTACGTTAACTTTATTTCCTTTAGAGCAGGATTTCGTGCCTGCCACGTAATGGTAATGTTTATATTAACTTAGGTGGCGATTTCAGCATAAGTGGTTTGTTTTGGGCACTGGTACCAGTTTTGTCTTCATGTTTGTTCTCACAACCTGTTTGTTCTGGACGATGGTACTATTTTTGTCCTTTTTCCTTCGTATTTGGTCACCTAAAGGCATGCTTTTTTATAATTTACTTCTCCTTCCCAGCTTACGCCGATAAGTAATTTACACATCCAGTTTAATAATTCAGGTTTCACTCTCTTGTTCTTGGCCAATTTTGCCATTATTTTCTTGTTTTACCCCTTAAATGTACGAATTTTTAAAACTTTTTTCTTTTTGAGGCCTGACTACACTACGAAAGTGATAGTGATTTTAGCTCCAGCCATTTGTCATGAGCAACGATATTAATTTTGCCCCTCTTTTATTCATATTTACACCTAATGCAAATAACCCCCGATCCTTTGTATTTCTTAATTATACCATTTTTCTCTCGTGCCTTTCAGTTTTATCCCATAAAAATATGAAATCCGAAAACATCAGATCCTGTCACGCACCAATTTCTCTTTTTTGTCCTGGCTACGGATTTTGAAACCTCCCTTCTTAGCATGTTTCTATTCTGGAAGTAGACTATGGACACCAATTTTCATGATTTTACCCCTTCCGCCTTTTGGACTGGCAATAGATATCTGATTTGTCCATTTTTAAAATGCTTTTGCCTCTAAAAACACTAATTTCGAAAAACTTCTCACTACGCATTAGTTCGGGAAGGAGAATAAAGACGCCAATTTTAAACTTTCTGGCTCCAGCCCTTTGAGCTGGGTGATGATGGTACCAAATTTGAGCGTTTTTACCCTTAAAAGTACACATTTTGAAAAGGTCTTTCATACCGCGAATCTATTTTGTAAATGAAATATGGACACCAACTTTCATGAATAGATTTCATTCCTTTTGCACTAGACGATGGTACCTGATTTCTCCCTTTTTACCCTATTTTTACCGGTTAGAGTGCGAGTTTCCAAAAACTCCTTCTTAATGCATGCTTGGTGAATGCGGACACCAATTTTTATGATATTGGCTATGGCCATTTGAGATAGGCGATCAATTTTTGCCCTGTTCTTAGCCATAAAAGCACGAATTACGTACAAAACAAAAATTTGCTTACCGCATACGTACTCTATAAATTTCCCAATCCCAATTCCCAATTTTTGTAATTCTAACTTTAGTCGTTTGACCTGGACGATGATCAGTCAGTCAGTCTGTCGGTCAGCAACGCACCAATCTTATATATATAGATTGTACCATTTACGTATTAATTTGGTCAGGTTTGGTATTACTGCGTTTTTGTGGAATGACAATGATCGACTCGAGACTTCAGTAAAGATACATAGACAAAATCTGAGTTAGAGCGACAGCCTTCATGCTTTTTTATAAACACACGTTTGAAGTTGATTATGGAGGAAGCTGAAGATAATACAATTGGTAATAACTTCAATACAAAACATATAACTTGTGCAAGTTGGTAATACAGATATCGCCGTCCGAAAACCGCAAAATGTTACTGCAACCTCTTTGAACTTTGAGATGATTAGCAAAAGTGGACCTGGCAATAAACGTAGATAAAACCAAGTTATTCCGTTTCGACGAACAAAGAATCTGCACCTTAAACAATGATACGTGGACGTTAACAGCTATTATTTTAGAATGGTGGAAGGCCTCCACCATTCAGCATCTCTCAATGTTTTGTTTTGTTATATGAGTCGATTACGTTAGCTGAATCATTCTGCACTAAGAGTTTTCGACAACAAACGAAATAGGTGCCGCGGCGACAAAAACTCCGCTAGAAGGGCCCAACTTTTGAGACGCTATCTAAACTTGGTAGATAGGGACTTGGCGAATTGGAGAAGAAACACAGAAGATCGAAACACTTGAGAGAGATACTTCTCTTCGATAAATACATTTATTCTAGTTCCCATCTAAGTTCATAAATATCAAAATTTTCCTAATGTATAGGTAGTTGTACTCATTTTCCAAGGATCGCGTATTGTATGTTTGTTTTAATAGTTTCGTAAGACATTATTGCTTTATATCCTTTCCTCGCTTAAAAATTTGTCTTATTTCATCATTCTGATGCCACTATTAACGTTTTGATAGATTTTTCTTAAAATAATCGGTCATTGGTTGAACTTTGAATCGATCATCTTTATGTTTAAAACGCTGGAATTTCAAAACATTTTAGGCTCATTAAAGAATATTAGAGGAATGTGTCAATCTCCGCGAGAACTCCTGTCGTCCTTTAAACTTTTAAGGACATTTTTAAAATTGGGGTCCCGAACATTAGTTTGGTCCATTCCACAGCGTCGCTTCTATTTACCTCATTGGGACATTGTATCAAGTTTCTATAAAATCTATGTATAATGCATGCGGTTGGCGTATAGATTCGATTTAGAAATGATTTTGTCAAAAATGTTATGAAAAAAGGTGAGAAAAATGAAGTTAGAATATCTTGATACTGATCCTTTAGGTCATGAAATATCAGTCACGTTCGCCGTATGGTTCCTCGATTTCCAAGTGCAACTGCTTGTCTTGGTACCAGTATTAACTATTATATTAACCAAACCTACAACGACCACTTGCTCATCTCTGACTTCCCCATCGCCATTTATAACCTACCAAATTGACTGCCTGAAAACGTAATATATCACACTCCTTAGCACTCTTCTGTGTTAAGCTTCTTCAGTTATATTCTATAATTTCTACAAGAAATGCATTAATCCTCTCAGGATCGAAAAATTATCTGCATATTTCAGATTTAGTTGGCTCTAAGTCAACATTACCGCTAACAGAAGTTAAACCAAAGTCTACCATGCTGGGACAAATAATATTTCCGTGCCCAATTGCCCTCAAGCCAACAGTACTTGCCGGTTCACCGCAAAATAATCTCTCACAAATAATGTAATTGAGTTTATGATAAGTTTTGAAATGTCATCCCTTTAGTTCAATTATTCAAAGCCTTTAGCCCATATATTATTGGTCTCGCGGTGTAATGTTGTTATTCTAAAAAGCCTGAATATCATCCTTTTCGGTTTCGGCTTCCAGGCACCGAAAACTAAGTTAAACATTAGAGATAACATCCATGAAGACAAAGCAGTCCCGAAATTGAAACCTTTTAACAATCACTAAAACGGTGGAATTTATTTCATTAATTTCTCCTTCAGTTCTGGTCTAGGTTTTCGGTATTAACTGAAATTAAACTGTTTTTTTTTTTGGATCACGATCGACAAAATACACTTCCCGCCTTATCATATCACCTTTATCATTTGACATAGGGAAAATGTTTTATTCAAAAGGAAAATGTTTTATTTAAGATACGAAATATCTTCTGATCGCATGTGTTTCAAAACTTCTAGAGTCGACTAAGCGACGTCCGTCTGTCCAACTGCCTGGCTGTCCCCATTGTGGGTAAAACAACTATCGTAAACGTTCGTGAAACCTCTGTGATGCAGCTTAATAACTTTGTCAGAACGAAGCCGGAGATTGTAAATAGACTTTATCGGGCAGCCTCTTGTGGCATCTCCCAAACAAATTCACGGATTCACGGAAACTTTTGTAGTAATTTAAATTTATGACTATTATATTGGTTTAAAATACTTGGCAGAATTAGAAAGAAAAAAATAATCGATTAACCACACCCTGTCTGTTACTTCCTACAAAAATGACCGATTTGACCCATACATTCACTAGTTTCTTTTATTTAGTTGCTGTAAATTTAGTCACATTTGGTACACGATAAATGTTCGTCAAGCTAGGATCTGTGACTGAAAATATTCTGTATTGTCACACCCCTTCTGGTAACTCCCATACAGATTCATCATTCATCGAGTTTCCAAAACTTAATCTTTCTCCTGTAATTTCCAATTAGTAGACTGCAGTCGCGTGAGCGACCATGGCGACTGTCCTTCGCATGATCGTGGGTTCAATTCCCTATACAGTCGTCCGTGTCTGACTAACATTTCGAATTATCGAGCGATTGACAAGTCTTGACATTCCGAATCGTCATTAAACTGAGTAATTCTAAAAATTAAAAGCGTGTAAGCTCACCGAATGTGAGAAGCTCTCCCACATCTAATTCATGAAAGGCAAGGTATTTTGCTTAGGCTGTAGTAGAGTAGATATTTATCCATTGTGCTGATTTAGAATTCTGTGTAAATCTTGAGAAAACCCGACCAAATAATCCAGCAACATCTGGTAACTCCCATACAAATGAGCTATTTAACATATATATTCTTAGCGTCATTTTGTTCAAGAAGTTGTGTTGAATTCAGCCAAATTTTGCAAAAATAATAGGCTACACTCTCCCACACAAAGTGACGGATTATCGAAATTTAATTATTTCGTTGTAATTTCCAATTTACTGATCGCAGCTACTTAAATTTTCATCTACAACATTGCATTAAAATGCTTAGTAAAATTTGCTAAAATCGTCCGAAGAATCACCACGAGAGAACTCCCATACAAATTATAAAATCTAGCCAATATAGTCCTAGATTTATATCTTTTATTCAATTGATCTAAATTCTATATAATCTAGCACACATCATGCATTTTGTGAACTTTCCTCTGTAAATGAAAATGGTCTGAATTGCCACTAACTTTAGAGTATCAGGAATACAAATTGCCTGTTTTAATTGCCTGTTAGTTCTCCTGACAGAAATTTCCACACTGGTATTATTTGAGAAATTATTATGAGGGCGTTGCCAACACTACTCGACCTGGCGTATAGGCATACTTAATTATTGTACGCCTCCCGTAGAAAATATTTCCAAGCGCCTCGATCTTCTACGCTTCTCCTCCAATTCATCACACCAGTGCAGTGCAAGTGATGCAAGTAGTTTGAAAAAAAAAATTATTTTGGTGAAAAGAGGCAACCTTATAAAACATGTGTTTTAAGTTTCAAGGCACCACGTTTTTTAGTACTTTTATTTGAACTATCAAAAGTGAACGATCTCAGTGATTTTGTGAATATGGAAAAAATTAGTCACCGTTATGTAATTCAATATTCCCATTTGAAAGGTCTCCGCCCAACCAATATTAAAGCCCAGCCGGTTTCTACTCTGGGGGAGTCTGCTTTTTCGTTTACGAATGTAAAATATTGGACTGCAGAGTTTAAACGAGGCCGTACGAGCTGCCAAAACGAACACCGTAGTGGTCGACCAACGCCAATCACAGTTAAGAAAATCCACAAAATGGTATTGGATGATTGTCGGGTGAAGATGCGTAAGCTAGCTGAAATGATAGGCATATTGTATGGACCAAAGATTTGAAGATGACAAATCTGTGTGCCAAATGGGTGCCGCACTTACTCCCAATAGAGCAAAAACAACCTGGTGAATATGTTTTAGTAGAGTGTTTGGCGATGTTTCACCGCAATAAAGCTGCATGGGTCATTGGTGGGACATGGGTCCACCACTTCACACCTGAGACAAAGGAACTGTCAAAGCGATGGACTGGAGTGGGGGAATCGCGTCCAAAGAAGTCGCGGACGAAGACGGTTCCATCTGCAGGCAAGGTCATGGCGTCTATTTTTTGGGATGTGCATTGGATTGTTTTTATTGATAATCTTCAGAAAGAAAACCCACTAACGGCGGAAATTATGTTAATTTATTGCACCGTCTAGGTGACGAAATTATGGAAAAAAGACCGCATTTGGAGAAAAATAATGTGTTGTTTCATTAAGACAATGCTCCAGTTCCCACATCCACTATAGCGCTGGCCAAAATTAATTAATTAAAGTTGAAACTGCTTCATTACGCATCTTATTCGCCAGATTTAGCTTCTTCGTACTGTTTTCTATTTTCAAAATTGAAAAAATGGCTCGTTAGTAAAAGAGTTGCCAACAATGAAGAGATGGAGTCTGCGGTTGATGGTTATTTTAAGGATGTTGATAGTTCTGGACAGCTGGAAAAAGTGTAAAGAAAAGTTTACCCAACTCTTATGTGCGTCCTTTGTTAAGTCGGCTAATTAAATTAAAACATAACATTTTCCCAATTTCAATTTGAAACGACGAGATGATAAGAAATCATTAAAACTTTATAAATGAAAAACAACCGATATTTTCTGAATGTACAAAATTTTTGTAATACTCTCTAGATATTTTAATTTTCATTCTACCAAAAGATACATTAAATTAGTTCATTATTATGTTCTATGAATTTTATGCGTAATTGTTAACTGTTTGTTTGTGACAATTATGAAAGCTCTTCTTCGCGCTACCTCTTGCTATCTTAAAAAATATATAGTTTTTAAATTTTTAATTTTTTAGTTATTTACATAAAACTTAAATTACTTTGCTTATGCTGCTAAATACAAATGCAGTATTGATTTTTATCATTTAAATTATTATTGCACTCAGATTTTCAACGTACTACAATAATAGAACAGAAAGAGCGGAAAGAAAACTCAGGGTAAATAAAACTTCCAAAAACAGTAGAATGAATAAATAAATGAAAAGGGGGAAAAATCACACATTTATTCAAATTCATAAATAATTTAATAATAACAAACAAAAAATGGCAAAAGGAAAAATATCAAATAATTGTCAAATATTCCACTCGGCAATAGTTTAAATTAAATAAATGTTCGACACTTTTTTCGTTTAACAATCCAAAAAAAAAATTAAAATAATTGATGGATTAAAATGGACTACCAATTCGATGATATTGATTTTCACAACAACTACCTATAAATCAATTACTCGCTTTCTTTTTTTTATTTTCTTCAATATTCACATAAAATATATATAGATGAGCCATTATTGAGAGAGAATGAAAAAAAAAACAGGCATTAGTAGGTTAAATTCCATTTAATCAATTACAAAATGTAGATTTACTCGTTTACATCATAAATACACCATTTCCTGTTCAAATCAAAGAGAGAAGCAAATGTATACGTAAAATGAAGATATAATTCAGTAGAGAAATTGACAAAGCTGGACGAAGGGAAACTTGTCGCAAGAGTCACATTTAGTGGTAATATAAAGAGGACATACTTTTCCAGTTATGAGAAAAATACATTATTTTAACTGTGATTTACTGAGTTTACTTCATAATGGATACGCCTTTATTCTTTTTCTAATAGAAATGACAACTTTACAGACACATTTTATGATGATGGTAACTCATTTTCTTGGAAAATACCCGAAAAAAATACATTTTTCTCAATGATAAAGCATATTTTTTAAATTTATTTTTATATAAAGATCACTTTTTATTTCTTTCTTACCGAAAAGTATTTTTACAAGGGCATTTTTGTGCAGAAAGTAAGTTTGTAATGGATACGTAAATAAAATTCGATACGGAAAGTGTCCAAAATGTTCCAAAATTTCTATATTGAAAGTATACGAGTATAAGGTTTATACCACAGACTCGTACATTATTAATACCATAAAGCGGTGAAACTACTTTATGAATGTACAAGTTAGTAAACTAGTGAAATATGAACTTGTTCACTAATTAGTGAACTGGTGAAATATGAACTTGTTCACAAGTTAGTGAACTAGTGAAATATGAACTTGTTCACTAGTGAGTGAACTGGTGAAATATGAACTTGTTCACTAGTTAGTGAACTGGTGAAGTATGAACTTGTTCACAAGTTAGTGAACTAGTGAAATATGAACTTGTACACTAGTAACTGAACTAGTGAAATAGGAACTTGTTCACTAGTTAGTGAACTGGAGAGGTATGAACTTGTTCGGAGGACTCTCTCTACTCTCTCTCTCTCTCTCTCTCTCTCTCTCAAACAACTAAATAAAAAACTAGTTGCAGTAGAACAATTTCATGGCAAGTGGAAATCACTGTAGAAGGTTATGAGTTTTCTAGTTGTTAATGTTTTTACTAATATTCTCATATACGGTGATATGTATTATAAAGTACAGTTATCTTTTAACAATTAATGTGAAAGTACTTGAAGGATATAAATATTTTAATAAATTTTCCATTATTAAATATTGATTATAAAATTGGTTGAAAGTTGCTATTAAGCAGCAACTAAAGCATTTTTCTTTTTAAACTCTTTTATATAAATTAATCGAACTGACAGCGCTTTCCCAATGCCTAAATATTTTCTGTGCCATCTTAAAAATAATAACTGAATAAGACGTTTCATATATTAACTAACTAAGGCGGCACTAATCTACTGTATTAATACTAAAATCTGCATACACATAATATTACGAGAGAGAATTAAGTAAATTTGCCAGTAGTGTGCAGTAGAGTGGCTCGTTTTTTGCTATTTATTTTCCTGGTAAACTTGGAAAATATTCATTTCTCTTGATAGCATACAGAAAGAAGTCTGTACACTAAATTAGGTTTAAAGTCAAACGACTTTTGAAAACTGAAAATATGAAAATTTCTTTTAATAGTCAATTCAGTATTCAATCATAGGGATGAAGGACTTCATGAAAAATGCATCCCCTTGTGAGTGAGTGGATGAACTTTTCACGGAGTTCGTATCGCCTCATCCTTGTAAGCGGTTAATGAAAGGAATACTATAGTACTGATACTATACTGCCGCACCTAGTTTGATGTGGTTTTATGGATTGAGTTTTGAATCATATTTAAATCGCTAATACCTGGCTAGTGAGATAACTGTATTATAATAAATAAAATAAATATTATTATTATACATATATATATATATAAATATAAATAAAATCCTCTAGAATGTATTTTGTTCCCAAACCTCATTTTTTAGCTACTTTGATTTTATTATTATTATTTATTTTTTTTATTTACAGGATTCACTTTAGAATTATATTTAATACGCTAATATCGGTTATTATAAATGTATTATAATAAATAATATTAATTAATATTATATATGTGCAATTTGACATATAGCTCTATTTACCTATCAATTTTTTCCCCATTAGGAAATATTTTTAAAAGCCCAAAGTTTAGAACAATTTTTGCTTAGTTTATGAGATATACCTGACACATGTGAATGCAAATTAGATTTTCATTTGGATTTTCATATCGATATATAGTACATTTGTACTTCCTTCTTTTGTCAAATGATTCTAAGAGTAATTTTTAATATAAAACGTACATAAAACAGACAAAACTTACTTTAATCGGAATATGGAATTCTCGAAGAGCGGAGTGGTATATAAAGATAGGTCCTAAAACAAAATCCTCCAAAAATGTAACTCCCTATCATCGAATTGTCTACGAAGGGGACATGGCGTATATTAGCTATTTTCGCTCCGAAAAGTGTCCAAATAAGCCACCGTAAAAACTTTTCGTCACAAGAAAATTACCTATAGAAACGCTATTTGATAACATTTACAAACATTCTCCTATAGAACGATATACGTATATATTCAGAGGAATAATTTTTATGGAAAATATAGAAGGCAGTGCAAGTTAAGAAAATATTGGTATAGACGGAAATGTAATTTTTTTTATTCAAATATTATTGAATGTAAACGGTTATTATTCTGCGGGAATAGTAGATACATTTAAAATAAACATATAGCTGTTTTCGTACAAAATTTAATGCGAAAACATTTTCTATGTACAGTTGCCTTACATTCACATCATTTCATAGAAAAGTTAAATATTCTTCTCATTGAAAAACAATGGTTTTACGTGCATTTTCGTAACAGGATTACCTGAACGCTTTCTTTACAGATATCTTGCATAAAAATACAATAGATATAGAGATATTTTTGTTTAAAAGTTCTTGTAAAAAGCATTCGTACAGAAGCAACTATTCAAGTCCATTTTCAACAGAAAAGGTAGATATCTTCCATGCAGGTAAAGTATTTGTACAGAGGCTGTTTTACAAAACTTTCCGCAAAGCCGGAGAGCAGACATGTTTTTTTTTATGTAGAAAGAGGCAAAGACACCTTTTATGGCAATGCAAAACTTCCTGCAAAGGTGTTCTCTATCTGCAAATGTACCTGTGCACTTTCTTTGTCTACAGAAGTTCCCGTATAAGAGATTTCGGTGCAAGATACCAAAGTGCCTGTACACGTTCTTTTATGTAAAAGCCATTTTTCTTTTTGGTTTGCCTGCATATGTCTTTTACTTTCTAAAATTGCTATAAAGACATTCTCCGTATCAATTACATTCGTATACGTTGTTTTTCAATACAAAAAATTGGATTTAAGAGTAGCTTTCATACAAATATAGCGGTTTCATTGACATTTTTTCCAACAAAAATTCCTCTACAGTTAATTTCAATACAGAATTAATTGTACATGTATATGTTCTTTTCATACTAAAGTTACTGTGAAAACATTTTCTATATGAGCTACATTTGTAAACGTTGCTTTTCTGTAGAAAAAATTTGATTTAAGAGTAGGTTTTATACAAATATAGCGGTTTCGTTGACATTTTTTCCAACAAAAATTCCTCTACAGACATTTTCAGCATAGATATAATTGTACCCGTATATGTCCTTTACATACTAAAGTTACTATGAAAACATTTTCCGTATGAATTACATTCGTATACGTTGCTTTTCTGTAGAAAAAATTGGATTTAAGAGTAGCTTTCATACAAATATAGCGGTTTCGTAGGAACCTTTTTCTACAAGCATTTCTCAACAACCATTTTCCGTACAGAATTATCTGTACACGTATACGTCCTTTACATACTAAAGTTATTATAAAGGCATTTTCCGTGCCAACTACATCCGTATACATTACTTCTCTGTAGAAAAAAATTGATGTAAGAGCAGCTTTGATACAAATATAGCGGTTTCGTAGAAATTTTTTCCAACAAAAATTCCTCTACAGCCATTTTCAGTATAGAAATAATTGTACATGTATATGTCCTTTTTCACACTACAGTTACTGTGAAAATATTTTCCGTATCAACTACATCCATATACGTTGTTTTTCTGTAGAAAAAAATTTCAATTTAAGAGTAGCGTTCATACAAATATAGCGGTTTCATAGAAATTGCATTCAACAAAAATTCCTCTACAGTCATTTTCAGTACAGAATTATCTGTACACGTGCTCTTACAGAAAGAGTGAAAGTATTTTGCAAGCAAATAGAGTAGTAGTATAATGTTTTTTTTTTTTGCAAAGATTCCTGCGAAAGGCAGAAAGGGGATTATAAAATCCCCTGTACACGGCCATTTAATGCCGAAATTGTAAAGGCAACATTGAAGCAAACGCATTAGCTTCATAGATAGTTTTAATACCAAAGTTTCTGTAAAGATGTTTTCCGTAAGGAAGTAGTATAAGTTTTTCGTACCTGATCGAATTCTTATCCTACAAAAAGAAAAAACTGCATTTCCATACAAATACAGAGAATGTACAGATAATTTTTAGACAAAGAACATCGACTTTCTTTTCCTGTTAAAGTTGGTGCGAATATGTTTCCCGTATAGAAGAACTCGTATACGTTATTTTCTTCAGAAATGTGGCTTATAAACTTTTCCATGCAGAAGTTTATAACGTTTCATTTAACGAAAAGTTAACATTGCCATCAAAAGTGTGTAGGAAAGAACATTTTTTTAAAGGATTTGTAAATGTTCGTTTCAGTTGAAATTCTGTTTTAGCCGAATAGTTGCCATTTTTCACACCGAGAACGCCAGTTTTCAATTAAATTATAGATTTTATGTCGATTAATTTCTTTATTAAAATATCAGTCGTGACCTGATTCACACAAAAATTGTCGCCAAAAGCATATTTTTGAAGAAGGGAAATGTTTGTTATGGATTGAAATATTTCTATAGATTTTTTTCTTTTTTTCTTTCTTTTTTTTTTTTTTGGAAAAGATATTTAAAGTGAATTTTCGTACTTAAGAACAAGTATGGAAATACTTGTCAGAAATACAAGGATCGATATTTTCGTAATTGCAATCGTCTGCAGATATCATTTCCTTAAGCAGAACTTGTTGTTAAAAACTTTTTTCAAGGAGAAAAAAGTTTCTGTTTTAAAATAGCATTGCTTTTTTTAAAAAAAAAAAAAAAAAAGTCCTTAAAAGCCCTTTTTATTGCCAAATTCTTAAATTATTCTTGCAAAATAATTTTCAAATGTTTTTTTGAACAGGAGATGGTGTAGTCTTGCGCCTGCTAATCCATCAACAGTCATTTACTGTTAATTCTTTCTTTTTGTGTTATATAAAAAACAACCAAAACAAACTCAAATTGAAAATATGTGACATATAAGGGCTCAATTAATTTTTAGCCAATCCCTACAATTCCCTAGAGAAAAAGTCTAAAGTGAAAATAGAATGTAAACAACTAAAAAGAGAATTATAAATAAATTTCCCGTAATCGAACATCAAACTTGAAAATGATTGTAAATCGTCTCGGTGGCATAAATGGGTTGACCTCGGAGACTCTGAATCACAGTACTATTCAGCAGATTGAAGATAATGGCAAATATGATGCATGCCACATACACGCCCAGGACTATCCACCACAGCAATTGTTCGTGCAACTTCTGCTCGAAGTTTTTCAACACCAACAAGCCAATAGTGAGGCCAGCCAGGGCGCCCGTCAAATGGGCAATAAACGAAACAGAGGGATAGTCTTCCGCAAAACGAGCATAGACGGCGAAACCCACATCACAGGAAGCTGCAAATACACATTAAAAGGAAGATAAAATGTACACACACACACACACACACACACACATGCACAGCGAAGAATTATTAGTTATTAGTGAGGTTGGTGTTGTTGCTTTACTTCTTTGGTTCAGTTTCAGTTATGGTCAAAACTTCATATGAGATAGGAGAAAATGCGCTAGGAAGAAATGAAAGAAAATGCTTACCAAAGAAAAGGATGGCTGCCAAACGTAGAATGCCATAACGCATCTGATGATAGTTTATCATAACGTTAGCCAAATGGGCAGCTAGTAAAGCGTAAACACCACCACTGGCGCCAACCAAATACACATCCGGATCAATTATACTGGTGCCTGCAATAATATCAAAAAGAAAAAGCAGAGAGAAAAAAAAGGAATTAGAGAACGAATAGTCCTTATGCTCATGTGATGTACAAGTACATAACAGTAACAGGGAATCAAACTTTAATCATAACAGTAAGCGGTGTCCAAAACAACAAATTGCGATCGTAATAATCCACAATCGTAATAGAAACCACAACCCAAATAGCAAAAATTTGCGAAAGCCAGTAAAGAAATTTCAGCTACTTCCATATACTGCCATCCAATGTCCTTTTGAATAAGTGCAAAAGTGTGAGGAGTGCCACAAGGCGCTTGGTTCATCGCGATGTTCTTGTTCAAAAATATCGGGTTGTTCGGAAAGTTCGTTCGGTTAATTGATTAGTTCATCATACGTCACTTCTCATTACGTAAAGTTCCTTCAAACACTATCATAACTTTCTCCCACCCCTTCTCTAAACTTTTTACTTGTGCTAGCCGTGAGTGGTTATAGCGTTAAAAACAAAAAAAAGTTTTAAAAAGTGGAAAAAATTAACGAAAAAGTCGAAAAATTATTTCAGAAAAGAAAAAACGGTTGCTGAAGCCAGCCGAAAAATAACGTCTGTTTGTGAAGAAAACGAACCAATTATCTAGAATCGAATCTTGATATTTGCTTGGGAACGTCTACGATTAACTTTGCTAGTTACCACAGATGTTTGATAATAAATTAACATTTCAAGTTCATATTAACTCTATTTAGGGTAGAATACGAGGTGTGTTTCATTTTTCTCAAAAACATTTTACTTATTCATCAATTTCTATTTTATCGCCTTCAAAGTAGTCCCCCTCAAATATAATAAATTCATTTGTGCCAGCGTTTTTTCCAATCCTCGAAGCAGTTCTGATATGCACTTTTTGGTATGTCCTTGAGCTCTCTCAGCGATTCGGTTTTTATCTCCTCAATCGTCGCAAAACGCCGTCCATTCATGGGTCTCTTCAATCTTGAGAACAATCAATCAATTACGGTAATTTACATGAGTCTCGCCGTAAGGCCTTACTCAAGGTGTGCCATCACATATGGGACTGTTTTTTTTTTCTTTTCTTTTTTATCTCTCTTTTCTTTTTTGTGACAGCCAGCGCCCTTTTTGGGTACTCAAACTAATCCCGAAAGGATTAGTCGAAGTACCTTTGAGATAAGAAGCAAGTCCCCTTGGAGAATTTCCTCAGGGTTTGCTTTCCCCCTCAGCCAAAGTACCTTTGAAGTCATTGGTATGAAGTGAGCTTCATCCCGGTTAGAAGTGAGGCCTATCTAAACATCTCAAATAGACGAAGTGTTTTCCAAGTTCCCCCATTACCTTCAGGAGACCCTGAAGCTACGCAAAATCACTGAAAACACATGTTCGGGCAACCACAGTCAGCACGATGCTCCCACAAGGGGTCCTACGCCACGACCTGGGAAGAACAAAATGTTCCTGGGGCCCCTGGTCTCCCGTGCTACCAGAATATAAGAACCCTCTGGTCAGAGTTTCGCAGAAAAAGGCTGCTCCAGTTTTGCTATATCATACCTCGCATGGAACTGGTCGTCCATCGTATACGCCATACATTTTCAAGGCCCGTGGAGAAAATATCGACACAACAGTCATGCTTTTCTAGTCCATCTACCATATCTCTCATCGAAAGACCTCCATGGTTTGTGTATGACTACAAAACAGAAAGGAAAACTCTTCCAATATCTATCGACGGCTTCTTTATGGACGTACCTGTTACCAGGGAAACAATCTTGAGAACAGGAAAAAGTCGCAGGGGCCAAATCTGCTAAATCTGAGGCATGATAGCGGTGTTGTTTTTGGCCAAATAATCTCAAAAGTCATGCATTTTTTTTGGTATTTCTTAACGCAAACGGCGCATAACTTCAAGATATTACTCCTTATTTACCGTACGATCTTGTGGTAAGAACTCCTGATGCACAACGTCAAGGAAATCGAAGAAAACGGTAAGCAAAACCTTGACGTTTGATCGAACTTGATGTGGTTTTTTTGGTCTTGGCTCTCCTGGACTCTTAAATTGGGACGATTGGGCTTTGGTTTCGATGTCATAACCATAACCTATGATTCGTCACCAGTTATGACCCTTTTAAGCAAATCTGGATCATTGTTGACGTCATTCAGATCGTTTAGATCTGATGTTAGAACGTTTATTTTTTAAGGTTCAAATAAAAATACTAAACAAATTGGCGCCTTAAAACTTAAAGTATATATTTTTTAAGGTCGCCACTTTTTACAAAATAGTTTTTTTTTCGAACTACAGGCACCATCCATATATCCGATCGGCTAGTTTTTTGACCGTCCTTCTAACTGTGGATTACAATGGAAAAGTTAAATTTCGATAAGTCGGCCAGTTGCTGTGGGAGGTACCAGAATGGATGTGGCGACGACCATCATATTCATTTTTAGAGCTGAGGTCGCCAATAGCGTGACAAATTTGGCTGAATTCACACAGCAATAACTTGCAAAACATAATGCAAATATTGTACGGGTTTAAGCTGTCATTTTTATGGAAGGTACCAAAAGAGGCGTGGTTACTTGGTTGACTTTTTCCCAAGTTCTACAGAGAATTCGCAATTAATAGGATTGGATAAAAATCTAGCTTTCGGCGGCCTACTAACTACAAGTTGAGGAGGAAGAATTGAATTTCGGATTGGACAGTACAACCAATTTCGATTTTCAAACGCTATCGTATAAAACGCTTAACGTGTACTCAATATCACAAAATTTAGTGGAATTAAAAAAAGATATGAAGCTAAGAATATATGGATTAAATCTATCATTTATATGGGAGGTAGCATAAGAGGCATGGTTAAATGATCGATTTTTTTCAAATTCTACCAAGGATTATGGGCATATTTTGGAAGATTTGGATGAATTAATACAAATTTTAACAAAAAAGGAAAATAAAAACTGATCTTTTGAATACAGTAACGTACGATAATCATTCATTATCGATACCAACTCATGTATAGGGTGGCGCATAAGTAACGTTAAGATTTGATCAGAGAAAGGTTTGATCTAAGAAAAGTTAAGGGAAATGCTTTGGAAAGAGCACGTCAGTTAGAAGCAAAACAATGAGCACCATTTTAAAGATATTATCTTTAAAACATAAAGTGAACATATTTTCAAATTATATTCTAAATTTTAATAAATACCAACGTTAAATAAAAGCAGAAAGAAAATAGTTATACATTGAATAAATCTTAACGTTACTTATGCCTATACTTATGTTATTGGAGAGTATTCCCAATTGTGGGAATGGTTAATGAAAAATAATAAAAAATAGGAACTATATTTTTCTATATTTTGGCTTTTAAATGCAAGCTTACGATACAATAAATTTTCTTTAAATTTTAATTTTTATTTGCCACAAATCGAATAAAAGTTTTAAATATCTTCAGAAATTCCTAATTTATTTTGAATTTAATTGAAAGTAAACACTAACGTTTTGAGTAAGTTTTTGGTAACTATAATACCATCTTAGTGTTTTGCATTTCGTTCGTTAAACGGAAATACTGCATTTCGAGCATTGATATCTTTCTCTTAGGTGGCGACAAGAACTTAAACTTTGGTCTATCATACGCCTCACGTAGATAAAAATTTCAAATGCTACTGTCTTCTTCTCTCCTCAGTTTAAAAGACTGACCCATTCAACGAATCAACTGAAACCAGGTCGAAAGGGGGTCTTGTCATTAAATCACTTGCTAAGCTCGCGGTAATATCTATTTGCAAACAATACTTTTCTCCTAATTAACAGACTGACATATGGGGTGATTTTTTAAGATTTAAGTTTTTCAGGTTGGCAGCACTGCTTGGTAACGGCGTCCAAACGTCATCTGTGAAAGTGAAAAGTGTACAGTATACTCTGACAGTTCATCATGAAAAGACTAACAAACGAGCAACGATTGTAAATCGTTGAAATTTATTATCAAAATTCGTGCTCTGTGACAAATGTGCATCGTTTGATACGACCATTTTATGGTCGTTATACTTGACCTGCTGAATCAACAATTCGTGCTGTTATCTCCACATTTCTGAAACAATGGATATGTTGAGGAATATGGATATGTTGAATTTGGTGAGCAGTTTACCTCTCGATTTGGCCCTGTGAGTTGGTTCCAAAGATCTTGCGATTTAACGCCTCTTGATTATTTTTTGTTTGGTTATGTCAAGTCGTTAGTCTATGTGAACAAGCCGAACACTATTGAAGGCTTACAGGCTTCGTGAAATATCGAAATTTTCGAAAAAGTGACGAAAAATTGAGCCTTGCGAATGGATATTTTGAGACGGAGTCGCGGAAAACATTTACATGAAATTACCTTTAAAAATGTAATGACAAAGACCAATTGATCGATTCTAATCAAAAATTTGAATATATGATGCAAATTTGAGTGTTTTATACGATTTAGAAAAAAACTACGATTTTTAGGGTGATTTTTACACCCTATATTTTGTTTTATTCACGACAGAGCTGATATAGATGATCATGACTGCATTCCACCACTTTTTGTTCGCCGAAACAAATAACTTCGGTTCTAGTTTATCAGCAGACCAATTTTTGACCAATTCTATTGGCTACATATTTCCCCACAACCATCTCCAAAAGAATGTTGAAAAGGTCGCACGATATGCCACGCCCGGTCTAAATCTTTGCTTTGAATGGCTCACAAAAGTTTCTTTCATGTTTATTGGAGATTTTAGTCAGCGTCATATAGAATGAATAATACTGAAATACCAAAGTCGGCGATGACTCATACAAATTTTTCTTATCGGACTGTTAAAAGTGGCTTAATATTGTCCGAAAAGTTGGCATATGTCTGCTTATTATTCTTGGATCTGTTGCAGAATTTGTAGTAGCGTGAATATTTCGCCAACTGCAGATTTACCACTGCACTGATAACATTTAAAAAAAGATTCAGACTTACACATATCGCTCTCAGAAGAAAGACTTTATTTAGCATAGTTGGAATAATCTGAATTAGGTCAAATATGCACGGCTTTCTTCGATTACTTCATTTTATATACAGAAGCTCTTCCTAAAGGATCTAGTACCACGTGCTCCTTGCACCACCTCTATACTCAAATTGCTATAAAATCATTCCCGGCCAATATACAATGTTGCTATGCTTCGTAGTTTTTAGTTACTTGTTATCATTATGCCTCTCGTATAGAGAGCCTCGCCACTACTGGCAAAAAAACTGAAACAGTAGATTTTCACAAGCTTTTCTCAAGGCCAATTTTTCAACAGCAAAATCGTTCGTCATAGACGGGGAACTGGTAGTAATTATTTGGTGTTAAGCCTGCACTTGGAAATCGATGTATAACAACATTCTAACCAAGCTACCGAAGCTTCTGTTCATTTGTGTGGCTTGGCGTTTGTTGTCCTGATGGAACACAATTGCTTTCCTATTGGCAATAGTGCTGTTTCTGAACTATCCTTCGAACTATCCAATTGTTGACAGTACACAAACAAGAGTTTGACCACAGAAAAGCCGCTCACAGAGATTCTGCCAATTCCACCACAGGAAAACAGCTCATAGTGGATGAGATCCTGCCAATTCCACCAAATACATACCAAAACCTTTCTGACTAATTCTGGATTAGCAACAGTTTGTGCTGTCTCATCGCATCATTTAATTACAACCGTTTTCGCTTGACGTTATCATAAGTGGCCCACTTTTCATCACCAGTTGCTGTTCGCTTCAGAAATGATTCCAATTAGTTAGTTTTAAATCGTAAATCGTATCCGGTTGATGAGGTGTTTTCCATTAACTCATGCAACATTAAGCTTCTCTTTGTATCCAACCTTTTTTTAAGGTGTTCTAAACAGTTCTTTTGTGCAATTTTTAGCTCCTGATCAATCCAAACTCTATTTACATGACGATCGGATTTTACAATTTTCAGCATTTTACCGAAATTTTTGAAAATTGGCCTCCCAAAGCGTGGTGCATTTTTGACATCAAAATTGGCGGAACATAATTGAGAAATACGAAATTGCGAGTGATTGAGTATTACAGTATGAGGGTGTTATATCGTCGTTTACATTTGCAGTCTCCGGCTTTGCATTTTCGCCTTCATCGAATACAACCTGTAAAAAAAATTATATTGGGCTCCAACCGAGACAATCGTTCATCAAACTGTTTTTGAGTACCAAATCATATCATTGTAACGCCATCTATCGTACGCCGATTGCACTAAAAAAACGCAACATACTTAATCTGTGGTAACCATAGTAATCTTGCAGGAAATGTAATAAAATATCGAGGTTCATATATGAATGACAAGAAAGGCCGAGAACCGATTGGGGGCATATGTCTCATATCTTGTAGGAAATGTAATAAAATATCGAGGTCCATGGATAAATGGCAAGAAAGGGCGAGGACCGATTGGTGACAAAAGTCTCATATCTTGTATGAAATGTAATAAAATATCGAGGTTCATACATGAATGGCAAGAAAGGGCGAGGACCGATTGGGGGCAAATGTCTCATATCTTG
>JAHXMU010000090.1:226350-245558 GCA_019455685.1 Philornis downsi | reverse complement strand
GGGCAAATGTCTCATATCTTGTAGAAAATGTAATAAAATATCGAGGTCAATGGATGAAGGGCAAGAAAATGCGAGGACCAATTGGGGGCAAATGTCATGTTTCGACCAACTAAAACTTCTAAATTTTGACCAATTACAAGAATATAAAGCACTTCATTCGTGTCCATTCTATGTATGTGAATAAAGCATTACATGGCAATAACAAAAGTTCTTATTTCCCCTTGATTTTTTATGCTATTAAATGCTTTATTTTTATTCATAAAGTTGGCCAAAGGATTCACAAATTTATAAAATCTCCAAAATCAAATTAACATCAAAACAAATTTTAGCCAGAATGCCGGTGAAGCTTGAATTGGCATCTTCGGAATTACTACTTCAATTTATATATAAAAGTTCTTTCTAAAGGATTTAGTACCACGTGCTCCTTGCCCTGTCTCTATATTCAAATTGCAATAAAATCATTCTTCTCCAATATAAAACGTTGCTATACTTCGTAGTTTTAGTTCATATAATTAATCTGCTTCGCACCAAAGTCATTTAAGTAAACTCTAATGTCACTACGACAGTGTCGATTATGATGTCCAGCCGGATAACCGCCACATAAGATAATCCCAAATGAAAATGGGGGGCAATCAAACAAACAACACATTGTGCTGCGTGGAAAACTTACCTAATGAACCTGCCAAAACGCCAGCGAAGTATATACACGCAATACGACCGGAACCGTGTACCATTTCCAATGGTAGTCCGAACAACAATTGTATTAATAAATTAAAGCCCAGATGGAACCAGCCTGCATGCAGGAACATATATGACATGAAACGCCATAACTCATGACGTTTATCCGGACGGTAAATGAACACCGAATCAATTGGTACAGGACCCACAGGATCAGCTTCTCCGGCATGCAGTGTATGATACGTGAATAAAGTTAACTGGAATGAGAAACAAGAACAAGAAGAAAGTTGAAATTATGCAAAATAACTGAAAATACCGAAACGAAAAATTCATAATATGTATTTGGAACCATCATTGTCCCTGCGTCAGTATCTTTGAACACCTCTCAACACACTGCAAACTGCTGTCAGTCGTAAAAACTTTTTTCATCATGTCCAAAAAGTTTTCTTTATACTTTTCAGCAAATTCTGACACACCGCCTGTGACGATGAGACATTATGTCGCGTCTATTTCATACTGGAATACTTATGGGTGGGGAGGGTGGGACGAGAAATTCGGAGTGGGAGAGAGGAAGGGAGTACCAGTGATGATTCGTAATAAATGTACATAAATCATAATTTGCATTTATGAATATTTAAGTTACACTTCAGAGGAATGTACTCTCTCTCTCTCTCGCATATGCCAATGGCAGTTATCTTTTCAGCCATCGTAGTTGTGGCTACGAGTACATTAGATCTGGCATTCTCCATGTACGAGGGTGGTCCCAAAATTAGCCAAACTGACGTATAATTGGCGCCAGTAGTTTGAAAAAAATATATATATTTTGGTCAAAAGTGGCAACCTTATAAAACATAAGTTTTTAGTTTCAAAGCGCCACGTTTTTTAGTATTTTTATTTAAGCCATCAAATTTAAGCGATCTCAGTGAATTTGTAAACATGGAAAAAATTGGTCGCCGTTATCTAATTCAATATTTCCATTTGAAAAGTCTACTACTCTGGGGGGTCTGCTGTTTCATTTACGACTGTAAGGTATTGTTTAGCAGAGTTTAGACAAGACCGTGTGAGCTGTCAAAACAAACACGTCAGTGGTCGACCAATTAAATTGTCCACGACAGACATGGTTAAGAAAATCCACAAAATGGTATTGCATGATCGTCGGTTGAAAATGCATAAGCTCTCTGAAATGATAGGCACTTCAAAAAATGCTATACATCGCATATTAACTGAAGATTTGAAGATGAGAAAGCTGTGCGCAAGATGGGTGCCGCGCTTGCTTTCAGTAGATATGTTTGGCGATAAATATCCGCAATAAAGCCGGATATTTTTGCAACGATTTATAACCATAGATGAGACATGTATTCATCACTTCACACCTGAGACAAATGCACAGTCAAAGCAGTGGATTGGAATGGAGAATCGTGTCCAAAAAAAGCGAAAACAGTTCCATCTGCAGGCGAGGTCGTGACGTCTGTTTTTTGGGATGCGCATGGAATTATTTTTATTAATTACCTTAAGAAAGGGAAAACTATCAATGACGAATACTGTACTCATTAATTGCAGCATTTAAGTGATAAAATTATGGGGGAAAAATTATGGGAAGAAAGTTTTGTCTCATCAAGACAATGCTCCAGTTCCCACATCCACTATTGCGTTGATCAAAATTAATGAATTAAAGTTCGAATTGCCTCATACCACACCTTATTCGCCAGATTTAACTCCCTCGGACTATTTTTTATTTCCAAACTTGAAAAAATGACTCGGTGGTAAAATATTTGCCAACAATGAAGAGGTGAAGTCTGCGGTTGATGCATCTCGTTAATGAAGAATATCGACGTCGACTAAATCATGAGATGTACATAATCCTGCCATATGTTCTGTTACACAATTTTCAGTGCTTATCGTTCAAAACTTCTTGCGGGAATAGAACCGTTAACTTTTTTTTCAGAACACATGCACTTATTAGTGAAGAGAGAAATCGAGTCGGCGTAATAGCGTTGCATAAGTGCAGAAAGAGTGCTGGCCAAATTTTCGAGTTGCTAAAACCACTCGGAATATCAAGAATGTTCGTTTATCGTGCTATTACTCGCTTCGGCGAATTGTCTGGAATAGAAGACAGGCCAAAAAGTGGTCGCCCGCGCGTTGTCCGTACGAGTGCGGTAGTAAAGGCAGTGCGTAAAGAATTCGGAGAAATCCCCTTAGAAAGCAGAAAATCATGTCCAAGGAATTGGATATATCAACCAGATCCATGTCTAGGCTGATTCGGGATGATCTGCATATGAAAGCCTATCGTCGGTCATCTTCTAACTCCTCAGCTAAAAAAAATTAGGCTGGAAAGATGCAAGCGACTTTTGCAGTGGCACGCGGACAATGGCCATGAAAACATTCTGTTTGCGGATGAGAACATTTTTATCGTGGAAGAAGTTTTCAACAAACAAAATGACAAGATTTATGCCACCTCATCTAAGGAGGCGAAAAAAGTTGTTCCAAGGGTTCAACGTGGCCATCATCCCTCTTCCGTAATGGTTTGGTGGGGGGTCTCCCACCATGGTGTCACATGCTTCCATTTCTGTGAAAAGGGCGTAAAAACTGTAAACAAAGGTTTACCAAAAAGATGTGTTAGAGGGTGTTGTGAAGAGTTTGACCAATACGGGTAAACAAAGGTTTATGGATCCTCCAACAGGACTCTGCTCCTGCGCACAAAGCTAAAACCACGCAGGAGTGGCTCAGAGTCAATATTCCTGGCTTTATAGCAGCAGAAGATTGGCCATCAGGGAGTCCAGATCTCAATCCACTGGATTATGCTTTGTGGTCAGAATTGGAGAATATGGTTTGCAAGACTCCCCACAGAAATTTGGGAAGCCTTAAAACAGCATTAACCAGAGCAGCGTCCTCGATCTCCATGGAAATGGTACGTGCGGCTATAGCCCAATGGCCACACCGTTTGAAAGCTTGTGTTAAAGCAAAAGGCGGCCATTTCGAGTGAATACAATTTTTTTTAATAACCAATATTGTCTTCTAATAAATGAAATAATTTTGAATACAATATAAATATTGGTTTTTTATCGCGTTTTATATTTGTAACAGAACATATGGCAGGACTAGGTATTTGTCGCATACTGACATCGTCGTGATTAAGCGCATCCAACTACATCGATTGAATGTTGTGTGGATTAAGTAAAGCAAAAGAAGAAGAAAATCTCTTCATAGGACATAGGACGTTTGAAATCGAATTATAAGTACGGTCCATAATAGATAAGAATACATATTTTAGTCGCCATTTAAATATAACGGAAAAATACTTTCGCTTCTGGTCCAATTACATGCTCATTTTAGTATTAGCATTTAGACTAATGGAAACTGGAAGACGGAGGAAACCATAGTCTATTAATAACTCTTCGAATTAGGAAAACATCATATACATATAAAAAAAATTTTTGTGTTTCATTATCGTGAAAGAAATTACGTCAATAGAATGGGTACATGTGTTAGAATTCTTGTCTAATTTTGCAAAATTAAATTGCAAATATCTAAGCTAACTGCAAAGAACAATGCACGTTTCAAGACAGATTTCTTAGTCAAGGGTGTTTTTATCTATTCTAAATGTGAGTCATACAATTTTTTTTAATGCCATATGGTCCCACCTAGGAATGGTTTGAGAAACTACCTTAATTATCTCTGATATTTGGACTTCATATTCCAAATGAAGGTGCCTCTTTTGACGTGAGTTTCAAAACCTTTTACTAAACTTGTCGACAGATCGACTGCTTTCCTCGCTAGACACATTGATGTGATCCCGCTTAAGGGAACATTTGATTGTTGTATTGGGGGAAGTATTCAATTCAACAACCGTTATAGGAATATTAAGCATTTTTGGTATTTTTTTTTGTCTCCGATCCACTTAACTTAAAATTTTGTAATGTAAATAAAATTGTTATCCTTTAATAAATTAAATTAATTAGTTATGTGAATTTTGATTAAAAGAAGAAAATTGTCATAAAAATGATGTAAAGAGTTTTCATTGCTATAGAAGATCTGGCGAGAAGGCAATGAAAAGATGTCAAAAACAACAGCATCTCTCCTATGACGAACCCATGGTAAATTCATCAGCAGTTATCCATTTTTCACCACTTCTAGACCATGATCAGCGAATCTTTTTATCTTTTCCGGTTGCTATAAAAAGAAATTCATTGTTTTTCCAATAGATGGCTGTATCTCGATCTGTATCTGTATCTCGAGTTGTATAAGTGTGATTTGGCTACGTTAGGTGGCGGTAAAAAGATAAGATTTCGTGCCCAAACTACTCATACAGTTTTGTAATCCAGTAGAGGTTGAGAGAACGTCAGAGATGAGCACCAAATATAGATAGTGTTTATGGTCCTGATACTGCAACAGCCAATCACGTGCAATTTTTCAATTTTACGATTCCCCTTCGTTAATATCAAAGTTCAATCATCACGCTAAACATTGCTCCAAAACCCATTAAAAACCACTTGGATAGGCCGGGATACGAAAAGAAGTTCGGTGTATGAATGCCGAGTTAAAAAGAAAAACTTCAATAACCTCATTATCTGCGAACTGCAGCTGAATATCAATAGCATCGACCCATTTCTGAAACGAATGGTAACGAAAAATGGGTTGACTTTTTGGTTGAATCGCGGCGAGCCAGCAGAAACGGTAGCCAAGCTAGGATTTACGGCAAGAACAGATTTTCTGTGTGTTTTGAGCTCCCTTACAACCAAACTCTTAATTTGTAGCTGCATTACCAACAATTGTACCGTCTGAAGGAAGAAATCGTTCAGAAACGGTCATATTTGGACTGTAGGAGAGAAATTGTGTCCCGGAAATTCCAAGAACTTTGTTAAGAAGTTCTTATGCATCCACCATTTAGTCCGGACGTGGTTTCAAGTGATTGTCACTTGTTTCTGTCTATGTTGAATGATTTTGCTGGTGAAATATTCGTCTCAAGAGGAGCTTGTGAAAACTGGCTATTCCAGTTTTTTATCAATATACCCGTGGTATATGAACCTATCCGGTATATCGGCTATTATACTGCGGACCACAAACTACGGTAGCTAATATTAAGGCTTCGGCCTAGCGGATCTTTCGACATCTGTCCATTTATCAAGTTCAAAACCAGTACAGAAATTTCAGATAGATCAACTGAATTACGGACAGAGATATCCATTTAGTGGATCGGTCTGACAAGGCTGTCAGGTGTTAAATACTTTATATCTGAAGCGTTATTTATTTAGTGGAATGTTCGGCATTTATGAATATGGATCGTTTAACAACCGAGAAACACGTAAAACTAGTTAAAGCTTACTACAAAATTGGTGATTCAAACGTGGGAACAAAATTTTCTTTTAACGTAGTCTATTTTCATTCGCAGTACTGGATACCGGATGCATCCGTATGAAAGACACGAATCTAAGAATATATGGGTTAAATAAGGTAATTAGTATGGCAGGTACAAGAGAAAGCTTAGTTATTCGGCCGATTTTTTCACAAGGATTAAATGGGCCATTTGTATGGGCGGTACCAGAGGGGTGCGCTTAATCGGTCGTTTTTTTCAAATTCTTGCAAGCATATAAACCAATATAATGGATGGTTTCCGGACGAGAAGTTACAGGGTCAATATTAGTGGGAGGTACCAGAAGTGATGAACCTAAATAGCTAATTTAAAATTCTCGTCTACAATTTGGCAAAATCTTAGGCAGTGCCAGCCAGCCGAACAGACAAACATTGCTCAGTCAACTTAAAAAAGTAATGAGTTGGTATACTCGTGTCGAAGATATGTTGACTGTTTTACCCAATACAGCATACTTAGTTTGTTTGCGAGAGGCATAAATAAGACAAGTATTTTGCATGTTCGGCGATTTTCTGCTATCGAAAAAAATGGATCAAAAAAATTGCACCAAATTTTGTGTAAAATAATGAAAAAAAAAAAAGAAAAACACTTGAAATGTTGACAGTGGTATACTGTGAGAGTTCTCTGAGTCAAAAAAATGTTTACAACTGGTATAAGCTTTTCACAGAAGGTCGAAAGGATGTGAATGACGACGCTCGCTCTAGACGCCCCAGCACATCAACAACCGATGAAAAAGTTGAGAAAGTGAAGAAAATTGTTATGGAGAATCGTCGAATCACAATCAGAGAAATTGCTGAGGATGTCGGCATATCGGTTGCCTCATGCCATGCAATCTTTTCGGAAATTTTGGGCACGAAGCGTATAGCAGCGAAGTTCGTTCCAAAATTGCTGAATTTTGACCAAAAACAACGTCGCATGAGCATCGCTCAGGAATTGTTGAATGACGTCAACGATGATCCAGATTTCCTTAAAAAGGTCATAACTGGTGAGGAATTATGGGTATGTGGTTATGACATCGAAACCAAAGCCCAATCGTTCCAATGGAAAAGTTCAGGAGAGGCAAGACCAAAAGAAGCACACCAAGTTCGATCAAATGTCAGGGTTTTGCTCACTGTTTTCTTCGATTACCATGGCGTAGTGCATCAGGAGTTCTTATCACAAGGTCGTACGGTAAATAATGAGTATTACCTTGAAGTTATGCGCCGTTTGCGTGAAGCAATACGAAAAAAACGCCCGGAATTGTGGAAAAAAATTCATGGCTTTTGCATCATGATAATGCACCTGCTCACTCATCTTTGCTTGTGAGAGATTATTATTAGTGAATTTAGGCGGGAGTTCAGCGGCACTCCCCCGAAAAAGTGGGCCATTATGAGGTGGGTAAACATGTTTGCCGAATCTGGAAGCATCGCACGAAGAGCGAAGAACAGGTTCAAGACACAATAGCGGATGTAGCATCGTTAATTTGGGCAAATCTAAAAAGATTCAAATCTACGACTCGAAATTTACCGGCGCATATTGGAATTAGTACAGGATCATTAGAACGGATAATTCACGATGACTTGAACTTATGTCCGTACAAAGTCCAAATTACAAGCAAATTAAACCCTTTAGATTTGCCTACTGCCTGTAATTTGGCCAAAACTTTAATGAAATGGCCAAAGAAAACAAGAGGCCATATTCCTTTGATACAAAAGCGGTGCAACAGTAACTGCCAGTAGCAAGCGTTATTTAAAGACGTTGAAGGAGCTTTTTTTTATTCAGAACGGCGCCGAAAATTTGTCCTTTTCAATAGTGTTTGGTTCCAGAAAAATGGAACAAATACACACATAGCCGGACCGGTTATAGCGGAGCTGCAACGAAAATTCACAAATTAATATCCTGAAACTCCACTTTCCGCTGGCCTCCAAGGTCACCTGATATTAGTGCACTAACTTTTTTTATGGGATTATGTCAAGCAAGACATGTGCCGACTTCAACCGTTCAGGTTGCAATTAATAATTTACTTATCAGGTGTATCATATGCGTGAATAAACATTTTCAAAACCAATTAGTTATACCGGTGCCCGTTTCAAAAGTAAAATAAAACACACATAAAGCTATGATTTCGATGAAACTTTTATTGCATTATAATGCTTGAACTTTGCCGTTATGTGCGGAGTACAGTCATTTAAATTACCGCTTCTGGATTGATTGCAGTTGTAGATCATTTTGGGGTAGTTTTCGACCCCTATTTCCCACATTTCTGGCGGTATGACGGCTATATTTTGACGAATATTGGTTTGCAAATGCTCTAATGTTTGGCAATTATCCGCTTAAATACGGTCCTTGACGTAGTTCCCACAAAAAAAGTCTAATGGCTGCAAATCGCATGATCTTGATGCCAATTGACGTCGCCACAATGTGAAATTACGCTTTCTGGAAACGTCTCATATAATCAATAAAGCCAAATTCGGTCATGTTGCGTGACTCATGGCCCCATTTTGTTGAAATCACACATCGTCCAGTTCATAATCTTCAATTGCAACTTCCAACTTCAAAGTTGGATATCCGAAGTGAAATTCGGATTATCCGCCACTCTTTCACTAACAGAAACGATATTTTCGACAATGCGTTCATTACGATGATGCACAGGCCTGACCACATCTGTAACGCTTGCAGTCTATTCAAATTTCTGTATAATCTTGGCAATTCCTTGACCAGTAAATCGATTATGACGACCATAATTTTTCCATAATAAATTTGCCACGTCTCTACTTCATGAACTGTCAAGACTAATGGTTACCAAAATGGCGGCAAAACATAGAAGCATACCTTCCCGACGGACACCCTGTATTAAGTTTTAACTATTCTTATGCGTTCTTCGGTTGTTAAACGATCCACATTCGTAAATGGCAAACCTTTCACTAAATAAATAACACTTCAGATGACAGGTATTTAAAAGCTGACAGCCTTGCCAGACTGGCAGTTTTAAAACCACTAAACTGTGTATAAAATAACTTTGAATTTTCTATACAATAAAAGAAAAGTAATGAAATATATTGATTGAGAAAAATATTATTTCAGTTTCGTATTGTAGGACAGCTAGAGCGCCACCCTGCACATGAAAAAACCTCCCGGTGCGGTGGATATAAAAAAAGCTCTGTTTCCATTCGCTTCTAATGATCGTTAAATCCATGGTGGTGTGAATTTTAGAATGACAGAATGACACTTTGATGCCACACATTACAAGCTTGTAATGGTAGATGTATGCAAACGCACATGTCCGTCCATTACCAACAGTAATGAGTAATGAACTCCTCAATATATTGTTGTCTTCTCTGTGCACGGCGAAAGCAAACTATCTATTTAATTACAAATTTTACGATCCGCGTATTTCACAAAACAACACAAACCTAATTAACTAAATGATTTATGGGCAAATTATTAGACCAAAATCAAAGCGAAATAAGCAAACAAATGTTGTAGACAGAAACCATAAAACTCACATTCCTGCAGCATAATTGAAATTAATATGCAAAACTCATATGAAAAAAAAAATTATTTATATTATGGTGCTGAGTTTTGGCAGGTTCAACCTTCATTTGTCGTGCATTGTTGT
This sequence comes from Philornis downsi, assembly GCA_019455685.1. NCBI lineage: Eukaryota > Metazoa > Arthropoda > Insecta > Diptera > Muscidae > Philornis > Philornis downsi. The sequence goes on along the minus strand of JAHXMU010000090.1, from coordinate 235,914 downwards.
AAACTTTCGAGGAATGTGTGTGAGCTTAATTATTTATTAATATTCTGCTGCTTTTATAGTTGCCGTGCGTAAAAACTATTTAATGATTAAACAAAATATTTAATGATTTTATGTCAACTCTTAATAAACTCTAACAATGTATATTTGTTTAATAAACTCTACCACGAGAATGTCCACTTCATTTGTGTTCACACAAAAAAAAAAAACAAACAAACGTTGTGATATATTTATTAATATAATAAAACGATTATTGGAAAAAAATTCAATATTTTTGTTTGTGAACTCAATAAATATCAAACAAAAAATGCTTGCGCTTTGTTTTATTATTATTATCGCGCTAGTAATCGAAGGTTTCATGAATGAAATATTTAACATTATTGGCTGATATGCAATAAAACTGCGGGTAGTCATTCGTTTTTTAAAGAGCAGCAAAAAAAAACGAAAACTGCGTCAAAGGGAAAGTTAGTATCGAAGATATATCATTCCACATTCCGAACAGTATAATAAGTAAGGTCCAAATTGTGAATGAGAACCGCACTAATAGAAGTGATTCAGTCGCAGCATTCTGACAACGAGTATTCAAAACCAAAACCGGAAACCCACCAGATATTTTGACCGAAACCGTATGCCGATTCTTCCAAAATCTCTATTTTCAAATAACTGGCATAACAGACTTTTTTCCTTCGCTTAACAGATTTTTAAAAAATCATAAATATCGCTTTGCGCTGTAAATGCAAAATTCTTGATTCTGAGCCATTCAGTAAAACAAATTAGATGATTTTAAACCGATATCATATCAGATGATCATAACTACAAAATACCTACCTATATATATAGGGTGATTTTTTAAGATTTAAGTTTTTCAAGTTGGCAGCACTGGTTGGTAATGGCGTCCAAACGTCATCTGTCAAAGTGAAAAGTGTACAGTATACTCTGCCATTTCATCGTGGAATGACGAATGACTTACCACAACCACAATCACAACGTCTAATTTTTGGTGAATGGGCCATACAAAAGCTCAATGAAACTCCGCTGTTTGATCGAAAATTTGTGTTCAGCGATGAGGCTCATTTTTTGCTGAACGGATACGTAAACAAGTAAAACTGTCGCATCTGGAGTGATGAACACCCACATGCCACACATGAATTACCGATGCATACCGAAAAAACGACAGTCTGGTGTGGTTTATGGACTGATGACATCATCGGTCCATTTTTCTTCAAAGACGACCGTGGAAGAAACGTTACCATCAATGGCGAACGATATCGAGCCATGATACCCGATTTTGTTTTGCCCCAATTGGCTAAGTTGAACTTGGTTGACATGAGGTTTCATCAAAATGGTGCAACATGCCACACTGCTAGTGAAACAGTGGATATGTTGAGGGATGTATTTGGTGAGCAGCTTATTTGGCCCTGTGAGTTGGCTCCAAAGATCTTGCGATTTAACGCCTCTTGATTATTTCTTGTGGGGTTATGTCAAGTCGTTAGTCTATGTGGACAAGCCTAACACTATTGAAGCCTTACAGGATAACATAACACGCGTTATTCGTGGAGTACAGGCCGAAATGCTCGAAAAAGTGACGAAGAATTGGACGTTTCGAATGGACATTTTGAGACGGAGCCGCGGACAACATTTACATGAAATTATCTTTAAAAATGTAATGACAAAGACCAATTTATCGATTCCAATAAAAAATTTTAATATACGATGCAAATTTGGTACGATTAAAAAATCACCCTTTATAAATATTGACCGTTGCCGGAAATTTAATGTTAAGGTCATGATTTCATAAGCTTATGTTGTTGGTAAACCAAAACAAGCCGACAATAACCTAACAAAGAAGACACAAAAAAATTGGGAAACATTTTCTTGATTTTTCAACATAATCTTCTTGTAGCTCAATACACTTTATCCAGCGATAGCAACTAAGAACTGTCAAACTCCTTAAAATAGTCATCAATGCAGACTCCACCTCTTCATGGTTGGCAAATCTTTTAGCAGCAAACCATTTTTTTTAAGTTTGGAAATGGAAAATTGCCAGAGCGAGCTAAATCCGGCGAATAAAGTGCTTTATGAAGCAATTCGAACTTTAATTCATTTATTTTGGCCACTGCAATAGTGAACGTTTGAACTGGTGCATTGCCTTGATGAAACAAGACTTTCTTTTTTGTCAAATGCGGCCTTTTTCTCATAATTTCATCATTTTTTTTTTTGACAAATGCGATCTTTTTTCCACAATTTTATTACCTAAACGGTGCAATAAAATAGCATAATATTTGCCGTTGATAGTTTTCCCTTTCTGAAAATAATTAATAAAAATACTTGCATACGCATTCCAAAATAACAGACGTCATGACCCCGCTTTGGACACGATTCTCCCATTCCAGTCCACTACTTTGACTGTTCCTTTATCTCAGGAGTGAAGTGGTGGACTCATATCTCATCCATAGATATAAATCGACGCAAAAATTCGGCTTTATTGCGGAGAAACATCGCCAAATGCTCTACGGAAACATGTTCACCACGCTGTTTTGCTCTCTCGAAAGCAAGCACGGCACCCATTTTGAGCACAGCCTTGCTTAAACTCTACCACCCAATATTTTACAGTCGTAAACGAATGAGCAGACTCCCCCAGAGGGGAATCTTGCTTGGCTTTAACATTGGTTGAACTGAGACCTTTTAGATGGAAATATTGAATTACATAATGGTAGCCAATTGTTTTGCATATTTACAAATTTACTGAGATCGTTCACTTTTGAGGGTTGAAATACAAATACAAAACAACGTGTTGCCTTGAAACTTAAAACACATGTTTTATAAGGTTGCCACTTTTCATCAGCATAATTTTGTTTAAACTGCTGGCACCATCTATACGTCAGGTCGGCTAGCTTTGACAACGCCCTTGTATTTACGCATCTAATTACATATGGAGTCTATAATTTCTTATCAAATCTCATGGCCACCATGTCCAAGCCCAAATTACCTACCTCAATAATAGTTATGCATACAATGAACCACGGCGGTGGACAGCATGAATAGCGATCGGCATAATATTTACGATCACGCTCCTCGGGCAGCACTTCCACGGCAATGACTTGCACCATTTTTTTGAAGAACGGCGGCTCCTCTAGCACCAACTGGAAATCATTCTCAGAACAAACTTCACGATCGCGATGATGAACGGCACACTTGAAGCTACGTGTCCGTTTACCACTCATCTGCAAATAAAAGGAAAGGAAAAAAGAACGAATAAAGAAACATCATAACGATTATTAAAAGAAATGCATGCAGCCATTCGCATCGTTTGTGGCGAACCGAAAACAAAGAAATATTTTTAATTTACACAATAAACAAAACCATAAAAAACCTTATAAATTGTTATGCTGCAATTCGCTCGCTCTAAACTGCGAATTTTCCACCGAAGAAAGCAAAAAAAGGTAAGAAAATCAACAGAAATTTCCCACATGCATCATTGTGTCATAACTCCACTCCACTCCACTCCGCTCTTCGCCGCTGCACCGCCAGATGCAGGGCCAATTAGGAATGTTTAGGAACGAAACGCAGCGCAACTATTTCATGCTTGGGTTTTTAACCCCTCTTAAGAATTCATGTTGTGACTGACGGGGAGGTCTTTGCGATATAATTTTGATGTTCTGTTAAGCATCAAAACTCATGCAATCACTTTGCACAATAAAAATATTCCAAAAGGTGGCGTCGAGCGACAGTGGGCCGCAAAGCTGGAAATAAAGGACGTAAAAACTCAGCAATACCCCGAGGTAGGTGAATAGATTTCTTGATTTTATCGAATGTAGAAATACCGGTTATTATTTGCTAAGAAATTTGAATTTTGTTATCTGAAGTAAATCATGGACAAAAAATTCCACACAAATGCAATTATTTACAAAGTGAAAATATCAAAGATTGACGAAACTTGACTCATAACACCGATTTAGTGTTGCCTACATCGATTAAGGAGAAATTGGTTAATGCTTATATCTGTGGTCACAACCCATAACAGCCTAAGTCTGTTTTTCAATATTTTCAGTACAGGAGTTTAAAGTTTTGAAACTTCACTGAAAATCAGGAGAAGGTGTTTTTTGGGAAACTTTGCTACAGATTCCAAGGAAACGAATTTCTTTACTTAGTTGTTAACAAAAAATAGTTGTTTATTCTCGCAGTCAAAAGATATTATCGAAAAAGACACTTAGGCTCTTATGAATTGTTGAACGAAAGAAAGTCAAAAAGTTCAAGTTGAGTTAGGTTATTATTCCAGAATAAATAAAAAACTTTAAGTGTGCCTAAATTGACATAAATTATTATTCTATGTCAAAATATTCCAGATTCGATCTCTCATGTTGAGTTAGGTTGTTATTCCTATATAAGAATCCATAAAGATTAAACTTAAGTTAATTTAGGCAATGATGAAAAATAATGTTTATATTTGTTGTAATCCTAAATTGACTTAGGCAGTTATGCCAAAACAGTAATTGAGAAAAATAACTTAAGCTATTAGGGTTTTTAGGATTAATTGCCTTCCTAGAAGAGATACAAACATGAAAAATTTAGAGCAAATAAATTTAGATACGCTGAATACGATGGTGCTCAATTGTGTCCTAACTCGAGTTAGGCTGTTACGGGTTGTGACCACAGATATAATGCCTAGTATTCTACATTGTTTAGAGCTATATAGTGGCACTAATAAACAAAATATGAGGAAAATTCAGATGACGTTTAACAGAGTTGTGAGATATTTGTATTCACTGAGGCGTCGTGTTCATATAACACCGTATGTTAAGCGTTTCTTGGGCTGTAGTTTTAAAAATTATATCGATTTGAGATCTTTGTTGTTATTTTATAAAGTTGTTCGACTGTGTAGTCCTCAATTTCTTTTTAATTCGTTTAATTTTTCACATTCCACTCGTAATAAACAGCTTCTTATTCCTAAAATAACCACACTAATGGGTCATGCTTTTGTATTAAGAGTAGCACGAATTTACAATTTACTACCAAGTTATTTAAAAAAGTTTTAAAATATGTCCTGATTCTTACAAAAGGCACATTCTGCAACACTTTCAGACTTTCCTGTACAATTCTCTTTTCAATTATCTTATATTTCCAGATTATAAACCGATTAACTTCTAACTTCTGAATTAGTCTTTTTTCATACCTTTTTTGTCTTAATTAATCATACCTTCTTTAAAATCATATTACATACATATTTATAAATTTTATATTAAATTTTATTACGTGTTTTTTACAAATAGGCTAACATTTTCATAGACTTTTTAATCTTTTCAACATATGAAGTATCGTATAGTGAGTATCCATTATTTTCCAATAGATGGCTTTAGTAAACTGCATCTCGTGTTGTATAGGTGCCATCGGTTTACGTTAGATGGCATTAGGAACATAAGATATTGTACAAAGAAAGCACTATTCAGACAGTTTTTTAATTGCTGGACTCAGTATTGTTTGAACACGCATCAAAAATGGGCACCAACAAAAAAAAATATATACCATATTTTATAGTTTTTCTTCGATAAAGGCGAAAAGGAAAGTCAGGCGCTTGAAAATATCGATAGTGTTTATAGCCCTGATACCGCAAAAGCCAATCGTGTGAAATTTTTATTTCATCCTTTCGGTTTCGGTAATTCTGATATCAAAGATGCACCACATCCTAGAAGTAATTGTCGAAAATCTCGATAAAATAATGCAGAATATCAAGTCCAACCGTCATTGCACAAAAAACCATAAAGTTGAAAAGACTACAAAAAGAAACTCGATGTATGAGTGCTACACGAGGTAACACAAAAAATGGATTGAATTTCTATCGGCGAATCGCTGCCGAATTGCAACCCTCCAATTGACCCATTTCTAAAGCCAATGCAGACTGATGATGAAGCTTGGATAACTTATAGTAACTTTAAGTGAAAACGGTTATGGTCGAATTGCGGTAAGTCGGCGTAAACGGTGGCCAAGCCAGGATTGACGATCAAGAACATTTTGCTATAAGTTTGGTGGTATTGACAGGCAACCAGCTGATCTCCAAACTCGTACTTCGAGCATGTACTGTTAAAAATTGGACCAAGCAATTGACCAGGCGTCGGCAGCTTTGACCAACAGGAGAGGAGTTGTATTCCATCAGCACAATTCCAGGTCTCTCATATCGACAGTGATTCGTCAGAAGCTTCGGAAACTCGGTTCTTTGGCATCCATCTTATAGTCCGAATCAGGCACCAAGTGATTACCACTTTTTTCCTGTCTATGGCGAAATTCGCGTCAAAATAAATTCGCCTCAAGGACGAGCAATAAAATTACAACAAATTATAGAACATATCGGATCTTTCTAACGATGCTAAATAAAGCCTCCATTGTCATGCAAAAATACTGGATTTCTTTTTACTACTTTTTACTTTCTTTTCAATATGCTATCCTAACAAAAAATATGATCAAAAACTTAGGTGACAAAATTTTCTGCAAGAAAACTCATTAGATTGCCTGCTTTACATACTGATGATACATGATTAAGGTAGAATTTTGGGAAGTGGGAGAAATAATTTACAGAAATGTCTACAATTTTATAGTTCCCAGCTTTCGAAAATGTCTGGCCAAAATTGTCGGAAATCACTTAGTTAGGTAGAGGTCAGATCCGAAGTTTTTGGCAACTTAAACATCAGTAGACAAAAAATTTCACACAATTAAATTCTTATCTTTCACAAGCTTAGCAAAGCAAAAAATGATACAAATCTATTGAAAGTTTGAAGTATTTGTTTTAAATTTTCTTAATATACTATTAATGATATTTATTTTTTAGAATGCCTTCTGAACAAAGATTTTGTGAGAACAGTTCGGTGGGGAATTCTGCTATAAAATATTACACTACACCGCCAACTTTGCATATTGTGATGAAAAAATATTATGAAAATTTACAGAAATTCCGATAGTTTTTTAGTTCTTGATTTCCCAAGATTTTGGTGGATGATTCCCAAGAATTACATAGGTAAATATTGTGACTACTTAAATAGTACAGAAATTTTTCTCTATTAAACGACTCACGTAGAAAAAAAAAATTCCAATCGAAAATAGACGTTCCTTCTGATATCGTTACAGCAAGTTTTGCTAATATTAAAAAAGCCTAATCGCTTTCCAATGGAGTTTTGGTCGCTCTCTTCTGAGTCACCTATACAGTTAAGTCAGCCAAAGACATTGCTGTATTTTGATGCGCTTGATCACATCGATACAGGGGATTTAGGGTCACCTATACAGCTAAATCAGCCAAAGAAATCGCTATATTTTGATGTGCTTGATCACATCCATGTACGAGTATGATATATGCTTAATGAAAAGTTAACAGTTTTGGATGCACATATTATATTTTCTCTCGAAGGTTCGCAGAACTAGTCCACCCAACCGTGTCATAACCCAGGATTCTGCTGGAATACAGGAAAATAGAAATGACTAATATCTAACAGTTTTCTGTCAGTCGAGAAAAAGTTTTGTCGTTAAGTTCACTGTTAAGAACAGGCAACATTTTTCCCCTAATTTCCAAGCTAACATCAGCAGGTTTTTTAAGGGTGAAGCCGGGCAACCAGACCTAATTTTGCTGACTTCCTGCCAATACTCGACAAAGTGTTTCGTTTCGTACATTTCGAAGATTTCGAATACAGCTTTTATCTGTGATAGCGTCAGCTGTATTTAGTGAAGCTTTCCTCATAATCAACTCCATGGGTTCATGGAAGATATCGCAGTATGAGCTGCCGGACTGTCTAAATTGTATAAACTGCATAAATTGAATTGAAAAAGTATAACTTGACTCGGATGGGAGAAAATTCAAGGAAAATTCATCCATCACCCAAAGCTATAATTATCAACTATCAAGCAACGTTTTGAAAGAAAGAAATATCATATTTTATTCCTTATTTACCACAAGACTCGTTCTAACTGACTCCTTCTCTATACTTGAGTAGGTTGTAGTAACAACCCACAGTCTTCTAGCAATAATGTCTATATCATCAGCATATCCAAGGGGCATACGTCGCTTGGTAAACATGGTGGTTGTCCTCATAATTTCTTGTGATGTAAAATGGTGTAAATATAGATGTTTGCCAATCTTTACTAAAGATTTCGTGTCGATCATTGCCATAACATACAAAGACTTATAAGCCTTGCCAAGTGTACAATCTCAGCCCTGGCTACATACAATTTCTACAGTATCCGGCCATCGAAGGCAGTTTTATAATCACAAAAAAAGGTGGTCTGCAAAATGAGACCATATCCCAGTTTTGTACTCGCGCGAACCTCATACGTAGAATTGTAGAATGGCGCTGATTGGCACGAAACCTTCTATAAAGTTGGGCGTTCGTAAAATACTAAATTGAAAAATGCGTCGCCCGATGGTTAGTACACGCAACTATCACCAGTTCTTTCTTTGGCCGGCGGTTACTTCAAAATGGCGAGCAACCGACAAATCTATTAAACGCTTCTCAAACTTATTTATGTTCGGAATCATTAAACAACGCGTGTGATGTTAAATTCGTATTTTAACTATCAGAGGCAAAATAGAGCCCTGTTGAGAAGGTTTATAGCAATACTTGGTATTATTTGAATATGAAATTTTTCAACTATTTCTATCAACCGTCTTAATAGATCTCTATTAACCAAAGTGGTTTGTGCCTTTGCCAGTTAAAATACGAATTTGACATCACACACTTTATTTAATAGTAGGCGCCTTTCTATGCATCTAGGAATAGGACGTGTAAGCTCAAAGCATCCGAGATGCTCTCCCATGGGATGAAAAGGAATTGGTTTTGTGCTTTCTTATGCAGAATTTAATCGTTTCGTTAAGGAATTTTGTAACTAATCGTATCCCAACAAGAACGCAAGATTTAAATTTTGAATAAAACACAGATATTTAAAAAAAAATCGTGAAACTTTATTATATCGTAAATTAGACAGAATGAGGTTGTGTATGGAACAACACATCGGGCAGATGGCCGCCGCAGCTTTGCTGGCACACACGCGATCTTTTAATGAAATTTTTAATGACAGTTCTGCATAAATGCTGCGGTATTTTATTAATGCAGCGTCTAATTTCCTCCTTTAGGACTTCAGTCGTCGTCGTCTCATTCGCGTAAAGCATCGATTTCAAAAAACCCTAAAGAAAAAAGTCTAATTGTGTTAAATCGCACGATCTAGGCGGCCAATTCTGGTCTCCAAAACGCGAAATAACACGACCGGGAAATTACTGATGCAGCAATTGAATTGTTTCTCCGGCTGTATGACATGTGGCGCCGTCTTGTTGAAACCACATGCCCTCCACATTCATTTCTTCAATTCTAGGCACGAAAAAACTGCTTATCATTTCACGATACCGAACACCATTGGCTGTCTTGCGTCCTTGTTGGGACATCCTTTACTTCCAATTCCATTGTATCGTTTCTAGTGCTTTCGAATTTATCAAATAAATCAAATAAAAATTTCTGAAAGTTTTCAGAGACATTGTTAAGCCACTATAAGACGTTGGTATCAGCATGTTCAGATGTATCTGAAACAGAATTCAAT
>JAHXMU010000090.1:206740-226340 GCA_019455685.1 Philornis downsi | reverse complement strand
TTGTTAAGCCACTCTAAAACGTCGATATCAGCATATTCAGATGTATCCGAAGCAAAAATCATAGCATGTCCGGCTGTATTATAATGATTTCCTCCATTACGGTTAGACTTTTCATAACCTCCATACAAAATTAAGGAATTAAGTTCATTATAAACTGGGGTTGTAAAAGCGGTCTGAATACTACAAAAAGTCACTGATCCAACCACTGTCCAGAATATATTTACAAAACGATTTTAATGCTTAAACGCTGCGTTTGTTTCTATGGAAATGTAGAACAAAAAAAAAAAAATATGAATATTTTCCGGTGTTTATAATCGTACATACACGTGTACTTGTCTTTAACATTTGATTAAATGCTAAAAACAGAGGCGTGAAAACTTTCTATAATGCAAGGATAATTTCGAACAAAGAAAAACAAACACAAAACATTGTATATCGGGTTCTTGTATTGTAATGCTATTCGAAATCGTAAGCCATTTGCAGAAATCAGGTTTGGACTCAAAATCCTTCTCAATTTCCCCTACGCCTCTGAGATATTCCATTGCAAAATGTTCGTTAAGCTACATATCTTAACTACTATTACGTACATAACTTCTGGTACATATATGTGTATATGTATATATATATTTATATATGTATACGAGTATATACACACCATGTTATGTCGTTTTCTCTTTGTGAAGAGGTCAACAATTAAATTGTATAACTTGTTTTCTCTTTCATAGTTACATTTTTTCCACTCGCAGGGAAACAAAGTTATGGATTACACTGAGTGAACAAGTTCAGCCTGCACAGAACAAAATCATTAGCATTACATTGTCGAAATACGAGCACCGTAACCCACAATTATTAAATTAATGCTGGCAATAAAAAGAGATTTATCGCATAATTTGTTCAATTCCATGGAAATGATGAAACTTTGATAGAACTTTTTGTAGAACTTTTTTAAAGCTTCGTAGACTGTGTTAAAGATTTCAACAATACCTTTAAAATGTGCTTGTTTCTGATATCTAAGAAAGCGTAAAATCCAACTCAATCCTCAACTGTTTTGATAAACTATGATTTATACCTTCTCGTGGAGAGTTACGTAGAGAAGCTGTAACAGCTAGAAATTCGCAATGGAAAATTTGCACTGAACAGGTAAAGTAGAATTTTCGACGGAAAATTTGCTTAGTATCGACAGAGTAAACTTTTCGACGCAAAATTTACTCCGAATAGTCAGAATAAAAAATTTCGGTGAAAATTTACTCTGAACGGACAGAGTAGAATTTTCAACGGAAAATTTACTTAGTATCGGCAGAGTAAACTTTTCGACGAAGATTTACTCCGCATAGACAGAATAAAAAATGTCGGCGAAAATTTACTCTGAACATGCAGAGCAAAATTCTTGATGAAAAAACTAATCTGTATAACAGAAAAAACTTTCGATAGAAAGTTTACTCTGAAAGGGCAGAGTAAATTTTTCGATAAAAAATTTACACTACGCGGACAGAATAAAATGGTCGGTTTAAATTTTTTCTGAAAGGCCTGTAAAATATTTGCCGACAAATTTGTTTTGGACAACCAGATTAGAATGTTTGACGAAAAATTTGCTTTAAAACGTCAGAGTGAAATATCCGATGAAAAATTTACACTGTACGGCAAAGAAAAATTTAAAAACTTGTATTCTGATGAACAGAACAGAGCATAATTTTCGATGAAAAATGTGCCCTGTACCTGATGTTGATAGAAAATTAACTTTGAAACGGCAGAGAAAAATATACGATGAATATTTTATACCGGACACCCAACCCACCTATATTCCTGTTAATGGGATATGATCGATACGATTCAATTTTTAGGCTCAGTAGTTTAACGACGATTTCGAAAGTCAGGGTGAGAAGAATTTTAGCTTTCGTCAGGCAAAACCGAGGCAATAGCTACTCAAGTAATGATGGGCGGTTGAATTTTCGTTCGTATCTACATGATAGCCGAATATTCCGGCTATAATATCACGGTCGATCACATCAGACAACCGCCAGAGTAATATTTTATATGAAAGTTGTATGAAAACTTAATTTCTAAGTGGCCGGTGCACTATTTTTATTTACATATTAAATTTAATGTTTCAATAAAAAAAATTCAGAATTAGATGTAATTGAGAGAGTTTGTTTGAATAGGCTCTAGGGAGTATACTGACATTTTTCGATTTACAAGAGCGGTCTCAAAATTAGCCGACCTGACGCATAGATCGTGCCAGTAGTTTGAAAAAATTATTTTGGTGAAAAGTCGCAACCTTATAAATCATAGGTTTTATGTTTCGAGGCGTTACACTGTTTAGTATTTTTATATGAGCCATCAAAAGTAAACCATCTCAGTGAATTTGTAAGCATGGAAAAAACGGTTCAAGGTTATGTAATTTAATATTTCTATTTAAAAGGTCTTAGTCGAACCAATATTAAAGCCGAACTAGATTCTACTCTGGGAGAGTCTGATCCTTCGTTTCAGACTGTAAAATATTGGGTAGTAGAGTTTAAACGAAGCCGGACGAGCTGCCAAGATGAACACCGTAGTGAACGACCAACTGAAGTGTCCACGCCACACATGGTTAAGAAAATCCATAAAATAGTATTGGATAGTCGTCGGCTGAAGGTGCTTGAGCTAGCTGAAATAATAGGCATTTCAAATATTGATATACATCGTATATTGACCGAAGATTTGAAGATGAGAAAGCTGTGCGCAAGATGGATGCCGCGCTTGCTTTCAATAGAGCAAAAACGGCGTTGAGAAAACGTCTCAGAAGAGTGTTTGGCGATGTTTCATCGCAATAAAGACGAATTTTTGCATCGATTTATAACAATGCATGAGATATGGGTCCACCAATTCAAACTTGAGACAAAGGAACAATCAAAGCAGTGGACTAGAATGGGAAAATCGTGTCCAAAGAAGACGATTTTATCTGCAGGCGAGGTCATGGCATCTGTTTTTTGGGATGCGCATGGGGTTATTTTTATTGATTACCTTCAGAAAGGAAAAATCATCAACCACAAATATTATGCTAATTTATTGCAGCAATTAAGTAGTGATGAAATTATGTAAAAAAGACCGCATTTGGTGAAAAAGAAAGTGTTGTTTCATCAACACAATGCTTCAGTTCCTATATTTCACTATTACGATGACCAAAGTTAGTGAATTAAAGCTCTAACTGCCTTATCACGCACCTTATCCGTCACATTTAGCTCCATCTGACAACTTTCTATTTCAAAACTTGAAAAATGGTTCGGTGATAAAATATTTGCCAACAATGAAGAGGTGGGGTCTGCAGTTGATGGCTATTTTACGGGGTTTGACAGTTCTTATTAAAAAGAAGGTTATGGTGAAAAATAAGCAACATTTTCCCGACTTTTTTGTGTCTTCTTTGTTAGGACGGCTAGTTTTGGCCCTCGTAACTCCATTTCAGTATAACTTCATCAGATCTTATGAACCAGTGAAAAGGCATAAAAATGTTGTTTTTGTAAGCGCATACTTAAGCTATGTTCAGTTGTTACTATAAAAAAAGACGACAATTTTCATCACTGAGTTGTCAATGTTGTATATCAGCTCAGCGTTAGAATTCCCGGAAAGCAGCTAAAAGTACATATAATTTTTTCGAGAAATATTTATTTTAGTCTTTGATGTAATGGTGATTTAATGGTTATCGCTCGTTGTAAATAAATTAAATTCAGTAAATAGATTACATTTTAGTGAAAAACAAATTTCAAAACAGCTTTAAATTATTAGAATTGTATGTTGGTAAAAAGAACGTCTTAAGTAGTAGAAATCTTAAGTAGCAAAAAATAACCGTTATTTTCAAATTTCGTGAGTTACGTATGTTCGATTTTCGCTTTTTTCCTGTTATGTTGGTACACATGTCTGATATACTCGTATATGTTGACAATATCAGGTATTTCGGATTGTCAGTTTGTTTTTGATAGATAAAAAGGTTAGTCGTGTTTTGGTGTGCTTTTCGATTTTTTACTATTTGAAAAAATGGATCAAAGAAACTGTACTAAGTTTTGTGTACAAAATGAAATTAAATGTGCAAGGATATTTGAAATGTTGACTGTGGCGTTTGGCGAGTCCACTATGAGCAGAACACAAGTTCAATTGTGGTATAACCATTTTAAGAAAGGCCGAGAAGATGTCAATGACGATGCTCGTCCTGGTCGCCCGAGCACGTCAACAACCGATGGAAACATTAAAGCAGTGAAGAGAATGATTTTGGATAATCGTCGAATTCCTATTGGAGAGATTTCTGATGATGTTGACATATCGTTCGGCTCATTTTTTTGTTTCGAGGATTGGAATAATGCTGGCATAAGTGTATTATATCTGAGGCGGATTACTTTGAAGGGGACAAGATAGTTATTGATGAATAAATAAATACTTTTTGAAACAATTTAAAATAACGGTTATTTTTTGATCACACCTACATGAGCATGTAGCATTCAAAGAAGCTATGAAAATGCTATTCTTGTTTTTCTTCTTTCTGTTTTTGTTGTTCAAATTCGCTTATTGTATTTTGTAGCTGCATCATATAATAATATATGAAAATAGTTTAATTATAATATAATTTATAGTAATATTTTAAAATACATAATTAATTATAATGAGTTGTTTATTATATAATATAATAGTTTAAGAATGTTCTAATCCCAACATAAGTAAATGAGACGGGGCGAGATATCCCGTCATAAGTCACAGTCATCAAGACTTCGCCTTAATGTAGTCCCATATGGTAGCTGGGTTTTTTTGTATTAAATTTTTGACGCAAAAATGATCATTTACAACGTAAAAAATTGCTTTATCGATTTTTAAAATTCTCCAAATTCAATCGACCTTATTCATTATAAATTCTTTCAGTAATGATAAAACTACAAAGATTTGAAAGTGAATTTAAGATTACTTGAAGGGTGTCCAAACAAGAACGCAAGATATAAATTTTAAATAAAACACAGATATTTAAAAAAAATCGTGAAACTTTATTATATCGTAAAGTAGACAGAATGAGGTTATGTATGGGACAACACATCGGGCAGTTGGCCGTCGCGGCTTTGCTGGCACACACGCGATCTTTTAATGCAATTTTCAATGACCGTTTTGCATAAATAATGCGGTGTGTCATTAATGCAGCGTCCAATTCCTCTTTTAAGACTTGAGTTGTCGTCGGCTTATTCGCGTAAACCACCGACTTCAAAAAATCACAAAGAAAAAAGTCTATTGGTGTTAAATCGCACGATCCAGGAGGCCAATTCTGGTCTCCAAAACGCGAAATAACACGACCGGGAAATTACTGATGCAGCAATTGAATTGTTTCTCTGGCTGTATGACATGTGGCGCCGTCTTGTTGAAACCACATGGCCTCCACATTCATTTCTTCAATTCTAGGCAGGAAAAAACTGGTTATCATTTCACGATACCGAACACCATTGACTGACTGTTTGCGCTTGACATGCCTCACCCCAAATGCGACAATTCTGCCTATTAACGAAGCCATCAAGATGGAAATGGGCCTCGTCACTGAAGATGATGCTATCGGCAAAATCAGCATTTTCATGTTGTCTCTCCAATACCTAATTAACGAACTCCCTTCGCTGTCCATGGTCAGCTGGCTTCAGTTCCTGAGTCAGTTGAACTTTGTATGCATGAAGATGCAAATCTTTCGTCAAAATTCGCTGCATAGTGGATTTAGAGACACCAATTTGCTGAGCTCGGTATCGAATTGAGGTGGATGGAGTTCGAGCGACATCATCACGTACAGTTGCGACATTTTCGGTCGATCGACCTGGTCGAAGGCGCGTTGTTGTCTTTACATCACTAACAGACCCAGTTTTGGCAAATTTATTCATTAATCTCTTTACAGTTGACTCTTTTGGAGCATTATTGTGACCCCAAATTGATCGCAATTTGCGAACTGTAGCCGCAAAACTTTCACCATTTTGGTAAAATAATTTCACAATGAGAATGCGTTGTTCATTCGTGTAGCGCTCCATTTTTACTAACCTCGTACTTTCTACTAGCAAACAATAACAATTGTTCAACTGTCAAACAATGACACTTCGAATGGCGCCAAATTCAAATCTTGAGTTCTTTTTGGGACACCCTTTACATAGCTTACGAGTATATTATCATCTTTTGGCTGCTGAATTACAATCAATTAAAAACGTATTGACCGACACAAAAAAAAAACAACTAATCGAATATCCACTATTTCGGGCTGAGACTTTGATCATCCTAGTTATAATACAAATAGTTCTTTATGATGGGACAGCGAACGATGCCAGTAAGTTTTCATAGTACAGCGTTATCATGCAAAAAGTAGTAGTAATGCTAGAAAAATGAAACAAACAACAGGAAATGATAATAAATAATGCGGATTTTATGAGCGTCCATCTTACATTTCTATAGACATTTCTACGGGCATTAGAATTACATGTCCAACTAAACTGAGACACAGATATTAAAGCAGCAGTGAAATGTAACTGATTCGAAGACCAAGTGATCGTCCCTGCTCTGTACAATGTCGCAGATATGTTGTAAATATAATTTCTTACTTAATTAAGAATAATTCTTATTTTCCTGTCTTTTCTTTTACACATCTCTTAGATTTAATTGCTCACAAAACGAAAATCAGCGTAGGTAGTAGAATAAATAATATCCACTACGAGATGATGGGTCTACAGAATCGCACTGTGGCAGTTACTGAGTTTTGCGTCATAAATTATCTCAACATTAAAGTGAAATTAATTCAAAACCACAGCGCCAACGTAGTATGAGTATGTGGGATTATTTCGCTAAATATGTTACACTTTAATGTATGATCTGTACAATGTCGCACAGTGGGTAGCATCAGAAACAAGTAGACATGAGCTAACAGTTTTGCAGACTGAAGCTTAAATACCGTCCACCAAAGATTACGTTCCACAGCGTACCAGTTTGTCGGGTGATAAAAAAAACGTTCTATTGTCACATATAATACAGAGTTATCCACTTAGTGGTTTTAAAATCACCAGTCTGGCAAGGCTGGCCTATCATCTGAAGTATTATTTATTTAGTAAACGGTTTGCGAGTTACCACTATGGATCGAAGAAAGCGTAAAAATAGTTAAAACTTATTACAAAAGTGGTGATTCAAACGTGGACATTCAATTGAACAAAGTTTTCTTCAGCGATGAAGCTTATTTTTCACTCGGAGGTTACATCTGCAAGCAAAATTGTCGTATATGGGGCTCGGAAAAACCAGAAGTGATTGTGTCAAAGCCACTGCATCCCGAAAAGTGGCTGTCTAGGTAGTAGCAAACTAAGTTATTTAGCCGTTCCGTTGCCATTTTTATGGCTAAAAGTTATTAATCGAAGCGAATGAAATGAACAGGAAAATAATGGTACAAATAAACAAGTGAAGCAAAACGATAAACAATTAGAAATCTTATTGGGAATTTTTAATTCATCCAAAATAATGTTCCGAATTAGTTACTTTACAGCAATACTATGGATTTACATCTCTGAATTAATTGCCATCGTTGCCAAATTTACTTTTTTCTCACATTCTATAGAGGAAGCTGGCACGTGTTTCTAAAAAAAATGTAATCATCACATATACAATTTTTTCCTAGACAACTTAATTGTAAATAGATCAACATTGAAATTAACCAAAAAAGTATTACAAATTGTATAACGATCCACCGCACGTAGAAAATCGTCAAATTTGCGAAAAAAAAAACGTTAAAATCGACAACACTAACCAAGAACAAAATTCATTCATCTCTCACACACCCACTCTCGCTTTTTACTCTCTCTCTCTCTTTTTCTCCCCCCTCGCCCTTTAACGGATAACAACAAACTTACATTCAACAAGATTCACAAAACACCATACGCAAAATAGTAATCCAGCAACAACAAGAAAACATCATCATTTCTAACGGTCGTCACCTTTCCATTTCATTCAACAACCCAGCAACAACAACACCAACAACATTGTATTCAGTCCATGAATTAACTCGACTTACCCACAAATTTCAAAGACATCTGTTTGATTATGATTTGCACGATAAACCGAAAACAAAAAAAAAAAACAAAACTGAGCACTTTAGACGAAGTGACCGACGAACGACTAATTTTAAAGGATTGCCGCGAATTTTGTTTTAACTTTTTCCTAATGCTGCGATAGAAATCGATGGAGCGCGAATTCCTTTCTGTGCCGAATGAGAGCGCGCGATAAACTAAAAATTTGAATTTTATTTCCCACTATTCCATAACAGAGATGGCAAAATTTTTACTTTGACACCTTTGTGGGTATCTAATACTTTTTCGATAAGAAAAAGTACAGTTTTAAATTAAAGGTACTTCGAGAAGATTTCGTAGTGGCCCAGTTGAAGAAATACGTATGTAGTTAATTTCCAATATATTAAATTACCTATTATAATCATTGGCAACTGGTGGGTTAGTTGCAATCAGGACTCACATTGGTGGAATTGTAAAAAAAACGTTGATGTTGTTTTGAAATTTACATGATGAACACAAGCATCAAATACGAGGCCGGTCCGAAAGCTAACTGACCTAACAAAGAAGACACATAAAAGTTGGAAAAAATGTTCTTTATTTTTCAACACAATCTTGTTTTAGCTTGACACTTTCCAGCGATATTCAATAGCTTCTATACCCTGTTTATAGTAAGAATTCTCAAACTAGTTAAAATAGCCATCAACTGCAGACTCCACCTCTTCATTGATGGCAATTTTTTAAGGCAAATAAGGTGATAAAGCAATTCGAACTTTATTGCATTGATTTTGGGCATCGCAATAGTGGATGTGTGAACTGGAGCATTGTCTTGATGAAACAACACTTTCCTTTTCAGCAAATTCTGAGTTTTTTCCACAATTTTATCACTTAAATGCTGCAATAAATTGGCATAATGTTGGCCGTTGATACCATCGTTTTTCCTTTCTGAAGATAATCAATAAAAATAATCCCATGCGCATCCAAAAAACAAACGCCATGGCCTTGCCTGCAGATTGAACCTTATTCTTCTTTGAACACGATTTTCTAATTCCAGTTCATTACTTTAACTGTTCCGTTGCCTCAGGTGTGAAATGGTGGACCCATGTCTCATCCATGGTTAGTAATCGACGTCTTTATTGCGGTGAAACATCGCGGTTTTTGCTCTATTGAAAGCAAGCACGGCATCCACCTTGCTCACAGCTTTCTCATCTTTAAATCTTCGGTCAATCTCGATGTATAGCACTTTTTAAAATGCCTATCATTTCAAATCTTCGGTCCATATAGGATGTACTCGTATATCACTTTTTGAAATACCTATCATTTCAGATAGCTTATGCACCTTCAGCCTACGATCTTCCAATACCATTTTGTGGATTTTCTTAACCGTGTCTGGCGTGAACACCTCAATTGGTCGACCATTACGGTGTTCATCTTGGCAGGTCATACGGTCTCGTTTAAACTCTGCTACTCAAGATTTCACAGTCGTAAACGAAGCAGTAGACTCCCCCCAGAGTAGAATCTAGCTTGGTTTTAATATTGATTGGACTGAGGCTTTTCAAGTGAAAATATAGAATTACATAACGGTGACCTATTTTTCCCATGTTTACAAATTCACTGAAATCGTTTACTTTTGGTGGCTCAAAAAAAAAAAAAAAAACACTGAACAATGGAGTGGAATCTTGAAACTTAAAACATATGTTTTATAAGGTTGCCACTTTTCACCAAAATAATTTTTTTTTTTCAAACTACAGGCACCATCCATACGTTAGGTCGACTAGTTTTGCCCTTGTATACAAATATTCAAAAGTACCCTAGTCGAATTACTTGTTTTTAACCATCGAAACCATTGTTGGGGAATACCAGAACAAATCCAGCCGATAGTGAATATGGAATTATAGGTGTGTTCAATGCTAGTTTGAGCATAATGAAATTCTAAAAGGAAGTATTTTGGAATATGCTTTTCATACAGAAATGTGTCATTAAAGACGCCTTTCATACAGAAAAGTATTTTTGAAAACGTTTTTCATACCGAAAAGTGTCTTTAATGGGTGCCTGCCTTCATACAGAAAATTGTCATTAGAATACAGTTTTGTGGCTATTCCATAATTTTTCTTACATAAAGTTTCTCTTATACAAAATAGAATATAAAAATACCTCCGATACCTAAGTAAGGATTAGGACAATTAAGAAAATGTGGGAAAACTAATTGTAATACCTTTCAATTGAGGTGTTTGAAAATAAACTCATTAACTTATAGTGGGCGAAATTTTGAATCTTCTAACAAATATTTGAAAATTTTTTGTGTATGTCGCCAGTATCTAATTGCAATACATTTCAATAGAGGTATATGTATATGAGTGTATTAACTCATCGAAATCCGTAGCTAATCGTCATCATAATTTTGAGCTATTTAAAAATATCTCAATATTAACAAAACAATATTTTTACTCTGCGCTGTGCAAAGTTCTCTGGACATATAACAACTTTACGCTCTTAATAACATTTTGTTAATTTTAAAAAATAATAATGGGAAGAATAGCACTTACCTCTAAAAATATAACGCACGCCGTCTAAAACGCGAAAATCAGGGACGGAAATAGACGTTTAGAGTGCCAAGAATGCTTTTAGCCAACTTTATTACATGACTTTTTAACTCGATTGAGTGAAGTCCGTCTGCATAGTTGGCAACTTGGTTGGTAGACACAGTAGCTGTTGTAAATGTTTATAAATTTTCTTTACATAATTTCCAAATTGGTAGGCATCAGTGTTCTGAATTACTTTGATTTGTAGTTCTCTGTAAGGCTTGAGAAAAATCTTTTGAGTAACCATTCCCCACTTTCACATAAAATAGCCAACCTATCGAAAATTATTTTCTTCTATAAATCGACGTCAACTGAAATTACTCAAATAAAATAATATAATTTAATAATTTAATATAATTTAATTTAATATAATTTAGTTCGCATCAAGTTTTTGGTATGCAGCAAATGACAGATTCAACAAAACAGTGGTAACTCTATAATTTCTGAGCGGACTTAAAACGACGTCTGATGAAGGTATATGCGAGCTAGACTGAAATGTCCGTATTGCTGCAAAAATTCCTCTCAGTGTGAATCGAAACTACCAATTTTCAGACTGGACCAAAGACTGTGGAACATTTTATGGGATCTTTAGGGGGGAAAAAGGGTAACTTTTACGTCCGGCCTCTTAGATTGATATTGAATGTATACTTTTAAGTAAAATCGAAGTACGCAGATTTTTAATTGAATTTTTTAATTTCCTTCGGTTAAAGGCATAATGATAAAAAATGACATATTGAATTTTCAACATTGCGGAATATTACAAAATCGAAGCATTTTTGTACTGAGAAAAAAATAAAATGTTTAAAAAAAAATTTTTTTTTTCAAAAAATACAATTAATAAGATGGAAATATTTTTAGGAAATAAGTATTTTTGACACAAATAGCATTTTTGAAAAACCCCCTTATTTTATCTCCGAATATTAGAATTTAAAAAATTTGCAATTTTGGAAAAAGACAAAAATAGCGTTTTGAGAATCGCATTATCTTTTTAAACAGAAATTTTTTGTTTAAAAAAATTAAAAAAATTTATTCATACATTTCCATTTTTGAGAAGGAAGGTTAACATTTCCATAATGAGGGTTTCAATATATTCAGAAGAAAAGCTTTTTGCCTTACCAACTCTAGAAGTTACCTTCATACGCAATAATGGTCGCAAATTGCCATTATCGTACAGTGGTTGGTTTATTGCTATTCTCCCCCACTAAGGTCAAACATATTTCTACATAACTTATTTTCATACAAAGCTTAATTACCGCAAATACGAGCATGTATGTGAATTATCTTTTTTTTGGTTCTTCTCTTTTTAGTCCTTACGATGCAGTTCTAACTGAAAATGAATATGACGGGTGAGTCATAATTCTATACCACCTTTCCATGCCATCGTAAACGCGTGTTTACCTTGTGGATAATTGCTTCCCTTTTTCTGCTCAAATTAAGAGGTGAGTGCTTGTTTATCTATCATATTCCATATGAAGCACAAAAAGAGTTACGTATGATTCTCACGATGATTTTCACATGTTCTTCATCGTTTAGTTGATTTTTCAAAATTTTAAATAATATAAGATATGATATTAAATTATTTACTTTAGTAACTACTACGAGCATTACCGCGTTGCACCAGCATCGGGCCAAAATGAGATAAGAACTGCACTATTGCGGCATAAATCTTAATTAGCCTTTAGACAAAGCGCAGATTTAGACAAAGCGGCAGCCTATGTTGCGACCTCTTCAACATATTGTTGGAGATAATTGTGAAGAAAGCTGCAGTTAACATGACTGGTACCATCTTTAACAAAAGCCATATTTTACTTCCATATGCGGTATAGATATTATTGCCACAAAACTGAGAGATGTTACTGCAGTCTTCTCAAGCATTGAGAAGTGATCAGCTGAAATATTATCAGCTAAAACGTATGTAGACGACATAGACATTACGTCAGAAAACCTGCAGATGCTACTGCAGTCTTCTCAGTCTTTAGCTGAGAAGAATCAGCTAAATTGTGTGCAGACGATCTATATATTATTGGCAGAAAGCTGCGAGATGTTACTGCAATCTTCTCGATAGATAAAGAAAGAATCAGTCAAACTGTATGCAGACAATATAGGCATTATTGGCGGAAAACTGCGAGATGTTACTACAGTCTTGTCAAGCGTTGAGAAGGGATCAGCTAAATTATATGCAGACAAGAAATTGTGAGGTGTTACTATAGTCTTCTACAACATTGAGAAGGAATCAATTAAAATGGGTCTGGTGGTAGACGAGGATAAAAAAAACTGATTGATTTCATCGAAGAAAGAGATTACTCGCTTGGAGCGCTATGCGAGCGTTAACAATTATAATTTTGGGGTGGTGGAAGAATTCATCTACCTCGGATCCACTGTTAATAAAACTTATGATGTCAGCATACAGATTAAGAGGAGTGTATTGTAAGCTAATAGATGCTATTATGTGCTAATCAAGTGATTTAATGATGAAACTATCTTTCTACAAACAAAAATCCGATTGTAGCAGACGTTTGTTTTACGTGTCTTGTTGTATGGCCCAGAATCACTCACCTCAGATACTCTCCGTAGGCTCAAGCAAACAAAGTGTCTCCAGTAGTGTTATTCTAGAGACCAATTCCATTGACTTGGCCTGGCTGATAACAGGCAAATACCTTTGAAACAAAATGTCATCAAACCAAACCATCAAAACGAGGAGAATTTTCCATAGAGAAACGACTCGAATGTTCTAACTAAATGTCTCCAATGTTTGATGCAACGTTAGCAAGCAATGATTTTATTATAGAGCACATTGCCATTGATTTCATAGGGCTAATAAACGGTGAATAGCATAGACATGAACCAAAATGGTGTCAAACTTTATCAAACAAAGCAAATTAGCTTGAGCTTACTAACCTTTTGGAGCCCAGAAAGAGTTGGTTTCTTTATACATATAGTATAAGTTAACGTCTATGCTTCAAACTTTATTAAACATGAAATATCTGCTGGAGTCTACTAGTCGAACATTTTATCTTTTAGAACCCAGAGTTTTCGAAGGAAAAATACTTCGGAAAACATATGACGCCGTCATCGTTTAAGGGCAGTATAGGCATCGTGTAAAATATGAGCTATATAAGCTATATACCGACATCGACGTGGTCAAGCTATTGCCTTGGCTGAGTTATATTATGCGTTGGCTGAGTCAAAAAAAACTTTTGAAGCTCTATTAAAGCTTGGTATGGCGAATTGGAGAAGAGCAGAGAAAAACGAGTCGCTTGGAATTATTTTCTAGCTGTATAATAGATAAGAATGTCTCTTCAAACCGCTACCTAAGTAAGTTACTACCATCGTGATGCTCTTAAAAATTAATTATACAGCCCCATCACCGTTAAAGGATCATTACGTGAATCCTCAGCTGTATAAGCTGCGTACTAACACCGGCATGACCAATCGTATCAATACACAGCGATTGCATTGGCTGGGTCATGTTGCACGGATGATCCCAAATGCTTCAGCACCAAAAGTTTTTGACAGCGAACTCTATGGGCGGCGCAAAAAAGAGCGACTATAATCCCGTTGGAAAGACCGTGCTTTCGAAACACTGACAAAACTTGATTGACACATTAGAGGGAAAACGCAGAAGACCAAACCGCTTAAGATCGTTTTTCACATGCGGCGTGTAAAATATAAGAATGTCGATTCTAGTAGTAAGTAAGCTAGTTAGCAAGTATGATCGCAATGCATAATAATAAATGAACTATATGGCCCCATCACCGCTAAAGGATGGTATCGCCGTCGACTGAATCATGAGTTGTATAAGCCGCGATTGTGTTGACTTGATCAAGTTCTGTGGATGGACCCAAATGCTCCAGCACAAAAAATGTTTGACAACGCACTCGATGGGCGGTGCAGAAGAATTCGACCTAAACTCCGCTGAAAGAACTAATGCTATCAAAGCTTGGTATGACTAATTGGAGGAGAAACGCAGAACGTTCGGTATAGAATAGATAAGGATGTCTATTCTAGTCGCCACCTAAGTAAGTTAGTTAATAACTATGAACGCATTGCACACTAAAACATGAACTCTTTTTGGAGTCAGGTCAAATTTCAAATCATAATTTTGCAATCGTAGTCTTCCATTTCCATCTGATATCCACGACAATTACTTCCTGATTTAGTCAACCTTTCTTCGAATTAAATTGTTAATCATTCAACAATACAAGCCAAATAATTTGTATTGCCAACAATTAAACACCCAAACAAGGAAGGAGGTTTTGTTCTCTTCTTTCTTATGCTATTTCAAGAAATGTTATGAATGAAATCAGTTGTTTTCGGCAAATTTAAAAAAAAAAGAAAGAAAAAAAAAGAAAACGCACACACGCTGCCATTTCAGACAAACAATTAGAGCCGGATCAAACATCAACGCCGCAATTCCATTTACCACTATCGACAGACAGACAGACAGAGAGCAACAGCTATCAATATTGGCCAAATTTACCGCACACACTCACCCATTAACCTCGATTATAGATGAGATTGATTCCATTCCATTGCAAAAAAAAAAACCAAAAGTAAACACGAAGCAAACTCTAAATAAGGATATTTTCTTCCCAGTGTTCAGACAAACGGAGTCAATCCTGTTGGTCACTCGCTCGTTAACTGGTGGTTCTTTGAAATCGGCACAAATCAAATGTTTTTCCATTTGTTTGTGTTCTGCTGTTTCTGTTTGTTTATCATTTGTTTTTGTCACGCACAATTTCCTTAGACGTAAATTTCCACCTAAAACCATCGGAGACGACGGCAATGTCACCTCTTTTTTTTTCCTGTAGATTTCATTGCTCTCCTTCTCGGGCCAAGTGATAATGGTTTCATAGCCATTCGTTAATTCCATCCATCAAAGGTGTTCTCGGGCTGTTTCTTTTACGGCAGGGTATCATAAATTTCTAGGATATGTTTAGCTCGGTTGGGTCTCCATGTTATGGCAACACGCACACCCGCAAGACATGATGTCATTTTTCACCTAATGGGGTTGCCTTTAGGATGGATGACAACCAACCATGTCCTTGACAACATAAAATTACTAGAAAATTTCAGTTAAATTTGTTTACAACTAGTTAGATGACGGTTTAATAACGCAAATTGTTTGCATAATAAAATATCTATTAGATTTTCTTTTAACTAAAATTATGCATGTTATGAAGATTCCGTAAACATCATTGAAGAAATATGAAAATCTTTCATAATTTATAATGAAATCAGATCAAACACTTGCGAAGAATTTTTAACGATTATGAACGAATAAAATCCTCTTTTTTAATTTGAGAGCAAATGACGCATATCGCATTTGAGTCATTTAGAATTAGCAGTCATAGCCACATGATTTCATCTGTGATAATATACAGGATGGTGCACGAATCGTGCTACTATCAGATGTCACGTATGCGTGAATGAGCACTGAGGTCATTTACAGTCCATCATCTTCAAAATCAATTACTTATATAAAATAAAATTGAGTTTTCTATATAATAAAAAAAAAACAAATGAAATACATTGTTTAAAAAAATTATTTGAATTTATTATTGTAGTGCAATTGGTGCGCCACCATGTACTTGTTAAAATAACACGATTTATGAAACTGGAAAATATTAAATATAACTAGACATGTTTTGAAATTGGTGTAAAAACATTTTTGTCGGAAGAGAAAAGAGAAGGAGAAGGGAAAAAGATTCTAATAAGTCGATACGGCCGCTAAAATAAAAGAATTATACAGGGTGGCCCATAAGGATGTTGGCGGTTTAAATATTCAATTTTTCGGTAACGCGCGGCGCGGGGTGGCGGGGGGATATGTTGTTCGCTGCGCCGCTTCCTGGAAATGATGCCGATGATGCCAATAACCGACTTAACTTTGTCAAGTTTTCCTGGAAAACTCATTTCGAAAAGGGGGGATATTGAATGGCCCCCACGTAGCCCCGGTCTCTCTCCATGCGATTATTTTCTATGGGGCTACCTCAAATCGGTAGTCTACGAGAATAATCCGACCAATTTAGAGCAGTTGAAGAGGAACATTATTCAGGAAAGTAACAAAATACCGAGAACTTTTCAACGACTTTTCCAAAATTTGCGACTTCGGTTCCAAGAGTGTCAAGCAGCCGAGGGAAGCCATTTGGACAACATTATTTTTAAGTTTTAAAAATTCCCATGCTTCAACTTTTTAAAAATACAAATATATTTGTTTTATGTTTCGTAGTTTTTTTTGTAATTGAATATTTAAACCGCCAACACCCTTATGGCCCACCCTGTACAAAGGGTGTCCCATTAAGAACGCAAGATTTGAATGACTAATGCAGCAATTGAATTGTTTCTCTGGCTGTATGACATGTGGCGCCGTCTTGTTGAAACCACATGTCCTCCACATTCATTTCTTCAATTCTAGGCGCTTGACATGCCTCATTTTCATAAAAAAAGGTCCAATGATTGCTCCAGTCCAAAATCCACACCACACAGTGACACGTTGAGGATGCATTTGCTTCTCGTGAATCACTCGAGGATTTTCCTCACCCCAAATGCGACAATTCTGCCTATTGACAAAGCCATCAAGATGGAAATGGGCCTCGTCACTGAAGATGATTTTATCGCAAAATCAGCATTTTCATGTTGTCTCTCCAATACCCAACTAACGAACTCCCTTCGCTGTCCATGGTCAGCTGGCTTCAGTTCCTGAGTCAGTTGAACTTTGTATGCATGAAGAAGCAAATCTTTCGTCAAAGTCGAATTGAGGTGGATGGAGTTTGAGCGACATCATCACGTACAGCTGTGACATTTTCGGTCGATCGACCTGGTCAAAAGCGCGTTGTTGTCTTTACATCACTAACACACAGTTTTGGCAAATTTATCCATTAATCTCTTTGCAGTTGACTCTTTTGGAGCATTATTGTGACCCCCAATTGATCGCAATTTACGAACTGTAGCCGCAAAACTTTCACCATTTTGGTAAAATAATTTCACAATGAGAATGCGTTGTCCATTCGTGTAGCGCTCCAATTTTTACTAACCTCGTACCTTCTACTAGCAAACAATAACATTTGTTCAAATATCAAACAATGACACTTCGAATGGCGCCAAATTTAAATCTTGCGTTCTTGTTTGGACACCCTTTAAATATAAAAATTCGGAAGAGAAGAGAATTTAAAATTCCACAATACAGCAGATGAAAATATTTCTAACAGTGAATGTTGCGTGAAAAATATTGGTCGAAGTTGCAATAATTACCATTGCCAACTACAAGGGCGGTCCCAAAACTAGCCGACCTGGCGCATAGATGGTGCCAGTAGTTTGAAAAAGAAAAATATTTTGGTAAAAAGCAACAACCTTGTAAAACATATGTTTTACGTTTTAAGGCGCCACATTGTTTAGTATTTTTATTTGAGCCATCAAAAGTAAACGATCTCCTTGAATTTGTAAACATGGAAAGAAATTAAACAATAATATTTCCATTTGAAAGATCTCAGTCCAACCCATATTAAAGTTGAGCTATATTCTACTCTGGGGAAGTCTGCTCTTTCATTTACGCCTGTAAAATATTAAGTAGCACAGTTTAAACGAGGTCGTACGAGCTGTCAACCAATTGAGGTGTTCACGCCAAACAGGGTTAAGAGAATTCACAAAATAGTATTGTATGATCGTCGGCTGAAGGTGCGTGAGCTAGCTGAAATGATAGGCATTTCAAAAAGTACTATACTCGTATGTTCGCATCAAAGGACGAGGTCAGTGAAGTAGACTGAATCGTATTGCCAGGGTCTTGTAAATTGAATCATATCTTGAGGATCTTGACAACACCATCCAACTTCAGCAATTTTGACACTTAAAATATTGCATTGTATTTTGTAGTATTGTAAGTTAAGGTCAATAATAGGTAAATTGAAAGTATGTAATAATATAAAGTAATGGCCCGTCAAAATTCTTACAAATATTCATTCATTTAAAAATTGCGTGAAAAAATCGATTTCAGAATCGATATTTTGAGCCAAGGTTATTGTCGTATTAGAAAAATAAAACATTATTAACGTTTTAAATGCTATAGTGGAGGAGATCACAATATATGCTTATACTTATTCTTCCTAATTAGGAGGCAGAGATACTAAAAATGTTGATCTATATAAACGATTACAAAGAACTGTCGGTCAAACATCGTACATCGTATATTGACCGAAAATTTGAAGATGAGAAAGCTGTGCGCTAGGTGGATGCCGCGCTTGCTCTCAATAGAGCGAAAACAGCGTCATGAAGAAGTTTCAGTAGTTTCAGTTTCACCGCAATAAAGCCGAACTTCTGCGCCGATTTATAACCATTTATGAGACACGGGCCCACCACTTCAAACCTGAGACAAAGGAAAAGTCAAAACAGTGGGCTGAAATGGGAGAATCGTGTTCGAAGAAGGCGAAAGCAATTCCACCTACAGGCAAGGTCATGGCATCTGTTTTTTTGGAATGCGTTTTTATTGATTGTCTTCAGAAAGGAAAACCCATCAACGGCGAATATTATGCTACCTTATTGATGAAATTATGGAAAAAAGGTCGCATTTGGCGAAAAATGAAGTGTTGTTTCATCAAGACAGTTCACACATCCCCTATTGCGATGGCCAAAATTAGCGAAGTAAAATTGGAATTGTTTCTTCACGCACCTTATTCACCAGATTTAGCACTCTCGGACTATTTTCTATTTCCAAACTTGAAACAATGGTTCGATGGTAGAAGTTTTATCAGCAATGGAGAGGTGAAGTCTGCAGTTGTTGACTAGTTTAAGGATTTTGACAGTTCTTACAATGAATAGGGTATAGAAGCTATTGAATATCGCTGGAAAAAGTGTATCGAGCCGGAAGGAGATTATGTTGAAAAGTAAAGAAAATTTTTGCCAACTTTTTTGTCAGATCGGCTAGTTTTCTATGTGAGAATAGGGAAATCCGATTAGAACTCTCTTTTCCAGAATTCTCTTTACAGAATTTCCAAATATACTTTCAATTAA
>JAHXMU010000090.1:176349-191740 GCA_019455685.1 Philornis downsi | reverse complement strand
TCTAATTGACATTAATGTAACTGAAAATTGCAATATAATGTAATGTAATGTAATAAAATTGAATTTTCTATTCAATAAAAAACAAAAAATAAATTAAATACATTTATTAAGAAAAAAGTTATTTGAATTTCTTATTGTAGCACAATTTATGCGCACCCCTGTAGTGCTAAATGGTTGCCATATTGCAAATACTTACCTCCAATGACAACCCAATGTAAAATTTATTGGTGTTTCAGTCATATTTGCACCACAACTGGTAATACTTGGTATGCAATGTTTTTACTGGAATGTTAAAAACAAAACATTGACAAAAGAATTTGTTTGGTGGTTTCATATACGAAAGCTATGGGCCACTTTTGTAACCCTGTCACAGCCAGATTGCCAAATGTACAATACAATTAGAAATAGCTCTTCTCATTGTAATATTCATCCGTAGCCAAAAATCTTTTCAAGCATGAATGACCATAACGATATAAATACAAATTCCGGAAATGTGAAAAGAAAGAATTTCAAAATTGACACCTGGTATACAAAACACGAATGAATCCAGTGCAGAACAATGATTCCGGAAAATGTTGTGTTATTTGTTTCCTAATTATTCATAAACAAAATTTCAACTATTTTTAATTATAGGCTTCAATATGTAACGCAATCTAACAATAATTTGAGCTCTTCTGATGACGATGATGATGATCACAGCGATGGTGGTAAACATCATTAAATATAAAAATGCAGTCAATTTCCAACATCGTTGTTTGCATTTAATAACAACCAGAGAGTCATACATAATAATTAGAACAACATCAAAGCATACATTTTGTAGTTAAAATCGTATAGAAGATAACGATGACCGTCACTGGTAGGATCCATCTATTGACACGTGTTCATAGTATAGAGGGATGGTGCTGCATGGATGAAAGCCACCACCTAGAGTAGGCCCATCCATTCATCCCCTTTATCTTGTGCCAGACTGCACACACGTATGTTAATCAGTATCAACATTAATTGTAAATATTCGAATGAATCGCTGTAAATTATAATTGGCTCACGAGTGCTTATTAACTTTACTAAATATTGGATAATATAATGATGATGAATCCATGTTCAGGGTCCATTTACAGGTGTTTACTCGCGTGTAAAGTAAGGCTCATGTATACATACGAGTACATGCATACACACACACACATAATTAGTTTTTACACACACATATGAATGTGTAAGTGAAATCATTTATTTGCCTACGTTGCCCAATTATTTTTATATATTCGTTACTTTACACGGTATGCAGATTAGGCCTGTGAATAAGGTAAGGCACGGCTCATTCAAAATCTAAACGCATGGTGACATAAACCAATATAGAAATTTCGAACAGGTGAACTGACCTTATGCCTTCACTCACCGTCCTTTCGCGTTGGCGTAAAAAATCTGCCAAGTGAATGCATAAACTTAATAAATCGCTGGATTCTTTTCAATAAAAAAATTCAACTAAAGCGCAAAAAAGATGCAAAATCATGATTTACTGAACTTATTACAGAACTTACTGCCTTCCACTAAGAAACTATAAAGAAACCATTGATTTTTATAAAATCGACTAAATTATATATACGGGGTGTGATCAAAAAATAACCGTTATTTTCAATTTTTTCCAAAAAATATTTATTTATTCATCAATTTCTATTTTATTTCCTTTAAAGTAGTCCCCTTCAGATATAATACACTTATGCCAACATTTTTTCCAATCCTCGAAACACTTCTGAAACGCGCTCTTTGGTATCGTCAACAGCTCCTGTTCCGATTTTTCTTTTATCTCCTCAATCGTAGCAAAACGCTTTCCTTTCATCGGTGTCTTCAGTTTTGTGAAGAGAAAAAAGTCAACGGGGACCAAGTCCGGTGAATACAATGGTTGAGGCATGATTGCGGTTTTGTTTTTGACCAAAAACTCACGCACAAGCATCGATGTGTGAGCTGGTGTGCGTTATCATGGTGCAAAATCCATGATTGGTTTTTTCACAATTCTTAGCGTTTCTGACGAATTGATTCGCGCCAACGGCGCATAACTTTAAGATAGTATTCCTTATTGACCGTACGACCTTGTGGCAAGAATTCATGATGCACCACGCGTTGCAATTGAAGAAGACAGTGAGCAGAACCTTCACATTTGACCGAACTTGACGTGCTTTTTCCGGTCCGGCCGTTTTTCGGTTTATCTCCTCAATCGTCGCAAAACGCTGTTCTTTCATGGGTTTCTTTAATCTTGGGAACTGGAAAAAGTCACAGGGGGCCAAATCTGGTGAATAAGGTGGCTGAGGCATGATAACGGTGTTGTTTTTGGCCAAATAATCTCTCACAAGCAAAGATGAGTGAGCAGGTGCATTATCATGATGCAAAAGCCATGCATTTGTTTTTCACAATTTGGGGCGTTTTTTCGTATCGCTTCATGCAAACGACGTAGAACTCCTTATTTACCGTACGACCTTGTAGAAAGAAATCCTGATGCACTACGCCATGGTAATCGAAGAAAACAGTGAGCAAAACCTTGACATTTTATCGAACTTGGCGTGCTTTTTTTGGTCTTGGCTCTCCTAGACTCTTCGATTGGGACGGTTGGACTTTGGTTTCGATGTCATAACCATATACCCACGATTCGTCACCAGTTATAACCCTTTTAAGCAAATCTGGATCATTGGGCCATATACCTATGATTCGTCACCAGTTATGACCCTTTTAAGTAAATCTGGATCATCGTTGACGTCATCCAACAATTCATGAGCGATGCTCATGCGACGTTGTTTTTGGTCAAAATTTAGCAATTTTGGAACGAACTTCGCTGCCACACGCTTTATGCCTAAAATTTCCGAAAAGATTGCATGGCATGAGCCAACTCATAAGCCGACATCCTCAGCAACTTCTCTAACTGTGATTCGATGATTCTCCATAACAATTTTCTTCACTTTCTCAACATTTTCATTGGTTATTGATGTGCTGGGGCGTCCAGAGCGAGCGTCGTCATTCACATCTTCTCGGCCTTCTGTGAGAAGCTCCTACCACTTGTAAACATTTTTTTGACTCAGAGAACTCTCACCGTATGCCACTGTCAACATTTCAAGTGTTTTTGAGCACTTATTTACTACTTATACCTAATTCTATTTTTTACACAAAATTTGATGCAACTTCTTTGATTCATATTTTTCGATAAGAGAAAATCGCCGAACACGCAAAACACTTGTCTTACCACCAACATAAAAAGAGTAATAATCGAAGTCGAATGTGCGTATCCCGCCTTATTTCTTTAACACACCTCGTATTAATGTGAAGAAATTAGCGGTGCTTATAAGTTTATAGCGAAAATGGTAAATAAATGTCAGTAACAGTCGCGTTTGTGTTCGGTCATTATAATTGAGCTCTCGTCAGGCATCTAATACTGCGAGTGAAAATATATTGCACCGCCACGCCCCTTAGGATATAGTCTGATTTAACAAAAATCGGTGTTCTTTCTACGTTGGGACGTTGGGTGAAGGTACTTATATGTAAGTCAGTTCACTTGATTGAAATTTCTGTACTGATTGTATGTTACAGTGTACCTTCATTCCTTCGGGAGAAAGGTATAGAAATACTAAATCACTAAATTTTCCATCCCTGATCTCATCGAAACTCCCTTTTCTTGTCCAGAAATATATTTAGAAATAGAGACCATCTATTTTATTCTAAAATGTTCTCCACTCTCTGTGTTTCATCATTTTGGCAATTCTCACTACATTCCTCTCTCGGAGTGTTCTAAAATATTTCACTCTGTAATGCATTAACGTTTCTTTTTTACCGTCTTTCTCAGTCTAGTAAGAATTTTGTGGACAGTGCGTGTAACTTCATAACAGCTCCGTGGAATTAATTAATTTGGCCGTGCGATGCGTTTTAAATCGTCTCGAAAGTATATTAATGTGAAGAAATTGGCTGCGTTTACATGTTTATACTGAAGATGGTAAATAAATGCCAGTAACAGTCGCGTTCGTGTTCGTGTTCAATCAGAAGATGTCGACCGTTGATGTTGTTGTTCCAAATCGGTGTCTTTTGCGCGAGTTAGTCAAAAATACACACACATACAACAAAAAATCATATGAACAAAATTGTGTTATTGCGCGAGTGCATTAAAAGTTCTTGTTTTGTGCTGCTGTGAGAAGAGAGTGAAGGTAAGAAATTAGAGACAAAGAGCTTTTTCTATCATTTGTTCATAGATGAAATGCCGATCGATATCGATCTTCCGTCTCCAATTAATTTCGTGGTCTGTGGAAAAAAAGCTTTTTGTTTGCCAAAAGGAAGTAATACGAAGGAAGGGCGAAAGAGTATTATAGAAATTCTCGTGCTTCATTTTCCGTTTCCCCATTAACACATTTGGTATGGACTATGAAAGAAGGGAGAAAGAGTATTGTAGATATTCCCTGTTCATTCGTGTTTTATTTTCCGTTTCCCATTAATGCGTTTGGTATGGGCTATGAAAATAAACTCTGCTCTTTGTTTTTTAATTTTAAGAGAATCAGGTCTTTATTTTTATTTTTTGGAAGAACAGTAAATTGCAATTGCCAGCGCTTTTAAACTGTCAACATTTTGTTAGAATTTCGATAGTTAAGCTAAGCTCGAGACGTTGTTTTCTCGTGAAGAAATTTAGCAGTACTACCAGGTTTTCTTTTTTATTTAATTGATTTTCCAAACTAAAATCGGAAAAACTTACGTTGTTGCACATAAAATATGTTCAATAGTATATTTGCAAAATTGTAAAATTTTGTCTTTTTTAATACTATTTCATTTTAAAAGTTTAGAAATATGTTATCGAACACATTATAACGTAATAATATAAGCTATTCTGACTTTAGTGTTGGAAACCAAGAAAAAAAGGGTTAACGTTGTCATATAAAACACAGCACATTCTGATGGAAAAATCTACCTTCAAATTTCACTACAATTTTTTTAAATACAGTTCCAGCTCGAAATTTCGGCATAGTACAAGCTTTTAGTTTCAAATCTTCTGATAAATAGAAGCACCATTTCAAAAAAGTTGAACGTAATAATACACTAATAGTGATATTTAGAGAGTTATAGATTTCAAAAAAATTAATTTCTGCCATAAACGCGGATGAAGAACTATATTTTTACCTATATTGAATAAAAGGAAATATATATACATAATTTTGAGCTAAATTATTAGCATCTGATGTAGTCCAAAATTGATAGGAGTACCAATCATTTTGCATCGAAATTGCTTATGTAAGTATAGGTATTTTGAGAAACATTCTAAAAAACAAAAAAAAAAAACAAATTTCCTTACCTCCGATGAGTGGGTATGGGAGAGCTTCTCACATTCAGTGAGAGCTTACACACATTCTAATTTTAGATTCACTCAAAGGGAACTACAGTTTAACGACGATTCCGAACACACACAGTTTGAAAAGCGTTCACTAGACTTATCGACTACTTGACCACACAGAGTTCTTCAGGCTCATCAGGTGACCGCCGCACAGTGTTTCGACTAGTACAAGTTAGCGGGATAAAATTATTTTTCCACTTACTTCAATTGTTTATGTATACTCCAAGCAAATTAAGCTATTTTAAGAAAAAATTTACCGCGTTGTTTTTTTTTGTATGGGCGTGGCTAAAATTTTCCCTCTAAATTAGTCAGCTACGCAGACATATTTAACTATAGCTCGGGAACGACTTGTCAGATTTTTATAAATAAAACATTAGTAAATGCGTAATAAATTTTTTTTAAAGTCGATTGAATGTTATTTTATTCCGTCTTTTACCGTTTTGAAATTGTTTAGAAATTAATGGAGTGAAATTTTTTTTTTATAATGATAGTACCCACATTTATTAATTTTCAAAATATTATTTCTTTTCAAATAAAGTCGTACAATATCAATTACTTACAAGTATAAGTAAACTTCATAAGTACAAGATGTATGAGCAAAAGAAATATAACTAATATTACATAACTTATATACTAAGGCATGAATTAAAAGCAACTGCAATACAAAATAAAATAAGAAAAACAGCTACAATACAAAATATTTAGACCTGTGCTAATCGGCATCAGACGAGTCGTCATCACTACTCTCCCATTCAGAGGGTAAATAATCCTCCTCATTTAATTCGTGATGATGACTTATTGATGGTGTTTCGGATGGTAATGAAGGTGGAGTAATCAACTGCAGAATTTCCGATGGCAAAGAAGTAAAGTTTCTTAGCGGTAATTCTCTATACGAGTTGATAACAGGATCAGACGTAATTAAAAGCATTCTGAGAAGATCTGTATTTGTGGCAATACGTAACCGCTTTCTGGTGTGCCGTTCACGGAATCTACGACAGTCTTTATTTCTTGCCTCCTGGGCTTCTTCAGAGAATTGTCCAATTGTATATATATAACTTCCGCACTGTGCACAAGAATTTTATGCACAGTAACAGGCATGGAATACCACGAATACAGATCAATGTATAGTTTTCTAGTATCAGCACAAAACTTTTCGAATTCTATATATGTAATTTATATCATATCCCGATGACAAAGTTCTTAAAATTACATGAAATCTACGAATAAGGTTTACGTATAATCTTCTACGTCTAATCCTTCTTTTTGAGTAGCTAGCTCAGCCGCTGTAACGAATTCACTTGCACTTCGCGATTCCAAAAGGTCTTTCAATCTCCGTCTTTTCGTTTTTACTGATGAGTTTAAAAATGATTTTCTGGGTCGCCCTACGGCGAGAGCCGCTGATGATGTTGAAGGACATACATATATTCGGCTGGTTGACATACATCTTTATTTCGAGTCCGGATCCCTCTAACCAATCTTTATTTTTTTTAGAAACGTTTCTTTGTTACATTTTAAAGAAATCCACTTTTCATTGAATTTTGCTAAAAGGCTTGATATTTTCATTTTAAGTTATTTCAGAGAATCGTCTTAAATGCCAGACATATTGAATCATGAAATCATCTTAAATGTCAGACATATTGAATTTTTTACTTATATAGTAAAAAAATTCCACTATTTCGCTCAGTTGTGCCATGTTTTAACCATTCTTCAAAAAACTCCATTTTCGTTATAGTCACGTCTCGCTCTGAAAAAAATTGAATAATTTTTTCTCTTGGGCCATTTCGGGGTCTATAACATATATGAATCTTTGCATATATATTATAGGTATTATATACAGAAAAAACTAGCTGAATATATGTGGATAAAAAAAGTTGATACTCTTTAAAGTTTACAATTAATGTACAATTTGCTAGATTTATCTATGCACTTACAAATTGATATTACTTTACAACTATACATGTTTCTTATAAAAAAAAAAAAATAAATCGTAATAAGTACATACCTTTATCAGAATATTCCATCACAAAAAACTCGTTTCACTTTTCCATCAATTTTAAAATATGTTGTCACAAATGTGCATAAAATGCAACTGATTTGTAAATGAAAATGACGCCTCTTATGAAGCTACATTGCCCACTTGATAAGATACCTTAATATAGTAATAAACGTATTAATTTTTTAAATTCCTTACCTGCGGGGTGTTGTTTACAAGTCGTGGTCAGTTGGTCGTGGAAATTGTGTCGAATTTTGTTCCGCTAGCATGTTCTAGCCGAATCACTCTACGCCGCTCAAATAATGATAAGTGACTGCGTCGGAAATTGAATCCGCGAATATGTGAACGACAGTCGCATGTACTAAACATAGTACTAGGATCAGTTATTTTTATATGATGATAAAATTTAAAAGATACCCAAGAGACGTATTTTACAAGGACGCTTGTGACCGGCCCTTGCATGATGGTTAGAACACACAATTATCATGCATATGATCGTGGGTCAGGGCCCCGATACTAAACTTTACCATGATTTAATTGGCGGTCGCCTAAATATGTTTGAGAAACACTTAGAATTGTCGATAAGTCTAGTAAACGCTTCTCAAACTGTCGTTCGAAACTATCGCTAAACTGTTGATACTATTGAACGAGTCTACAAATAAAATGAATGTTGGAAGCTCTTCCATATCTCACTCATAGAATGCTAGCCAATTTTTTTTTTTTTTTGCATTTTGAGAAGGACACATTTGAATTAAAGATGTTCTTGATACAAAAAGGGTATGGTAGAGTTGCAACAGTTGGACATATCCTTGCAAGTACTCTCATTAAACTAGTGTTAATACAATACCATAATACATATTTCATATGAAAACATTAAATATTTACAATTTTAAGTCATGATGTGTCGCAATTATCGACTTAAAGCATACATATTTACACTAATTAATTCCAAAAAAATAGATCAATCCATGTTTTTATTTAAACGTGCAGAAAAACTTAATAGCAAGACTGCAGAAATGAAGAAATCTAATTCGTAACATGAAAAATTCTGGCAGTTTTATTGAAAAGCTTTACAACAGCATTGTTAAAACACAAAATTATTTTATCATTTTTTAGAGGCAAAATCGTCAGTGTCAAATTTGTGCAGTTGTCACAATCTAAAATTCGGATGCTGTAACCAAATTACGGTTGCTACAAACGATTTCAACTTTATCTGATAAATTATCTGGTTACGACTACCGAGTTTACCATTCTTTCGGCTACAACAATATTATTTGGAATAGCCGAATTTGACATCGATTTGGTT
This sequence comes from Philornis downsi, assembly GCA_019455685.1. Lineage (NCBI taxonomy): Eukaryota > Metazoa > Arthropoda > Insecta > Diptera > Muscidae > Philornis > Philornis downsi. The sequence continues at coordinate 183,085 of JAHXMU010000090.1, read as the reverse complement.
TTCCCATCCGACTTTTATTCCTTTTGTGGCAAATGAAATTGACATCAGTTCAACTGCAACAATCGAACTTTTGTCGCAACTATCAAATTGACTTTTGATGTACCCGACTCAATCGAAATCGTTATACATTCAGCCATAAGAATGAAAGTAACTATTCTTCGGTTTCAAAAGTAAATTTCAATAAACACACATATAATGCTATGATTTTGATGAAACTTTTATCTCATTATAATGCTTGAACCTTGCCGTTATGTACGAAACCAATCGGTCATTTAAATGAGCGCCTCTGGATCCGCGTAAACGCGGTCTTTGACGAAGCCTCACAAAAGAAAAAAGTCTAACGGCATCAAACCGCATGATCTTGGTGACCAATTGACACCGTCTTGTTAAAACGGCATATCGTTCAGTTCATTATCTTCAATTGCAGGCCAAAAAAGGTCGGTTATTATACAGCTAAAACGCTCTGAATTGACGGCAATGGTTCATCCAGCGTCATTTTCGAAAAAAATTTAGCCCAATGACACCTCCAGACCGGATGCAATGGCTTTTCCACAATCACTTATGGGTTCTCCGAGCCCTATATGCGACAATTTTGCTTATTGACGTGACCACCGAGTGAGAAATGAGCTTCATGACTGAAGAAAATTTCGTTCGAAAAATCAGCATTGAAAGCCAGTTGTTGTAGCACCCAATCAGCGTATCTACAGCGTTGTGAATTGTCAGCCGACTTTAATTGTTGCATGAGTTAGACTCCATACGGGTGGAGGTGCAAATCCAAATGCAAAATATACCATAATGAGCGGTAGAATAGACCCAATTGCTGAGAACGCTTTGCGGTCGACAAATTCGGATTATCCGCTACACTTTCACTAATAAAAGCGATATTTTCGGCAGTGCGTAGATTGCAATGATGCACAGGCCTGACCACATCTGTAACGCTTCCAATCTCTTAAAATTTCTTTATAATCTTGCCAATTTCTTGTAAAGTAGGTCGATTATGACGACCATAATCCCACCGTTATGCACGAAAAGTGCCCCCTTTCGTAGTAAGTTTAAATTATTTTTCTGTGTTCTTCGGTTGTTAAACGATAAATATTCGTAAATAGCATATCCTACACTAAATTAATAATACTTCAGATGACAGGTTTTCAGCAGCTGACAGCCTTGCCAGACCGACGGTTTTGAAAGCACTAAATGGATATCCCTGTATATTCTTCTATTCATAACTTTGATTTAGTTGTATTAAATGTAATCACATTTGACACAGAAAGATTTTAAGATTTAAAACGGAGTGCATACCTTCTGATACCTATCATGACCGTTGTAATTTATATAGGATTAGCATCATATTGTTCAAGCAGAATTCAGTCAAATTAGGCACCCTTCATGCAGTTCTGTGAAAAAACAGCATTGCCACATCTCCTCTGTGACTTCTTAAGTCCATTGAGCTAGTATGTCCGTCTGGCCGACTTGCTGTCTGGCTGGCCGGTGGACACAATCTTTACTAAATTTATCAAAAACTTAGCACAGTCTAATATTTTGCCAGTTCGTAGAGGGGAATTCTAAATTGGTCATATGAACGCACAACATCTGGTACATCGCTTACTAATTGACCGAATTTCAGAAACCCATTTTCCCTCTATAACTCCATATTTAAAAACAAAATTTGCTTTAATTCACGGTATTTTTTTCTTTGCTAAGTTCCAGCGATTCACCTCGTCCTTTTCGCTATCCTTCACTTTGCACCCACTCAATAAAAAAGCGCCTAGTAAATTTGAATTGAAACTTCAACACTAGCAAATTTTACTTAAAAGAAGTAAGTGGAATCCAAATTCACTAAATTTTACTTGATTTGAGTACGTGTAAAAAATTGTACACACTTAGAATAACTACTCAAACTTCCTCCAATACTTTTCTTACTTACTTTGATGATTTTTCCTTTCTGAAGATAATCAATAAAAGTAATCAATAATCTATAAAAATAATCAGACGCCATGACCTTGCCTGCAGATAGAACCGTCTTTGCCTTCTTTGGACACGATTCTCGCATTCCAGTTCACTCCTTTGACTGTTCCTTTATCTCAGTTGCAAAGTGGTGGACCCATGTCTCATTCGTAATTATAAAAATTCGGTTTTATTGCGGCGAAACATCGCCAAATACTAAAACACATCTTCACCACGCTGTTTTAGTTCTATTGAAAGCAAGCGCGGCACCCATCTTGCACACAGTACGATGTATAGCACTTTTTGAAACGCCTACTTTCATTTTTCACCTAACTCACACCCCTTCAGCCTACAATCATCCAAAACCATTTTGTGGATTTTCTCAACCGTGTCTGGCGTGAACACCCCAATTGATCGACCACTACGGTGTTCGTCTTGGTAGCTCGTACGGCCTCGCTTAAACTCTACTACCCAATATTTTACAGTCGTAAACGAAGAAGCAGACTCCCCCAGAGTAAAATCTGTCTTGGCTTTAATATTGGTTGAACGGAGGCCTTTCAAGTAGAAATGTTGAATTACATAACGGTGGCCAATATTTTCCATGTTTACAAATTCACTGAGATCATTTACTGTTTATGTTTCTAATAAAAATACTTAACAACGTGACGTCCTGAAACTTAAAACTTATGTTTCATAAGGTTGCCTCTTTTCAATTAACATTTGAATTTAATTAACATTTTTTGAATGCTTTCTGTTATAAAGGGTGGCGCATAAGTAACGTTAACATCATCATCGGTTCATCGGCATCATTCGGTTTTAACTCGTGAACCAATTTCATCTTATATGCGAAAAGGTGTAAATTTTTTTGCAAAGACCACCTAAACATCTCTAACTGCTGAGAACGGCGCCTGGTGGAAGTTTCGAGGTTTTCCTCAATACTTCATTTCGAACTGCACGAGGTCTTCCAGCATGCGGAAGATCACAGACAGCCCCTTGTTGCCCAAAACGCTGAAGCAATCGTTAAATGGTTGGAGCGCTAGGAGCATTTCGAATATGAAAGAAATTTTGATATGATCTAAATAATCGAATGTTAACTTTCAAAGTAAAATTGAATAACTTTGGTTCTTTGTTCTATGCTAAGCCTTTCCATCATAAATTTGAATTACTGAATCAATCAAAATTTATTTAATGTGTACTCTAATGCGATTAGCAACGTATGCAGCTACCAACATAATTTGCACAAAATTTTGCATTAACCGTTCCTCATAAGTATTTAACTCCATTGCCTGATTAACTCGTTCAGTCATGCAGTTTTTGAAGTGAATCTTTGCGACTGCCTAAACTCTATGCTGTATTCTATGCTCTGTTACTTGTGGCACGCGAATACTCATCATCCTACCGTAACTGATTTTCAAATTACCTAAGATATGGCATGTTCATATCATATTACATTTTAATATATTTCAATATTTGAATACACATATTCACCGTCTATATCGTAGGAGATAATTTGAATATTTCATTATTCCAACATCAGCCATTCAACAATGACGAAAGCAGCATTTACTTTGTAAAATTAATTCCATTTACTTCTTTGTATTTGGTGTAATTGGTGCAATTGCTGATATGAGTATTTTCATGGATCCCTCTGTTAACCCAATCATTCATCAGTTGGTTTAATTATTAACTACGTAATAGGTCAGAATCGATATTTTCCGAATAATATTCAGAATAAAGAGGAAAATACTTCTATATTACTTGATGATGTTCTCGCTTATGATATATGTATACTCATATATACATATACATAATACATAAGTACGAGGGTGATTTGAAAATAAGTGTCACACTGAAAGATAGTTGAATTGGTAACCAGAGTATCAGATTTTGATAGCAAAATGCTTTGAGTCTCTCTAATATGAAACATTGGAAAGTTAACACCATTATAGGACGAAGCCAAACTAAGCACCCACCTACAGGTATATCCTACGCATGGGAAAGGCGATATATTCTTAAATCCAATAAGTTTTTATTTACTTTTATATTTACAATTCTTGAAAAAGGCTAATTTTGAATGACAAATCGTGGAGGCAATTTGAAAAATTTGAATTTGATATGATTCTCAGAAGTTTTATTAGTATCTGTAGGTAATGGAATGACTGTCAAAAAAAAATTAGTTGTGCAACTAAGTTTTCGCTGCTTTTTTTATAAAAATGGAACTTTATTATGGAAAAATGGAACACGTGATAATCGGACGACGCAATATCTGGAAAATATGACGGATGGGGTAAGACTTCCCATATCAGTGTTTCTACGTAGGTTTTAACGAGCTTGGCCACGTGAGGTCGAGCGTTGTCATGCTGAAGAATCGCTTTTTCGTGCCTCTCCGCGTATTGTGGACGTTTCTCGTGCAGAGCTTGGCTCAATCACATTAATTGAAGTCGATACCGATCCTCAGTGATGGTTTCGCTTGGTTTCAACAGTTCGTAATAAATAACACCGACCTGGTCCCACCAAATACAGAGCATAACCTTCGCAGCGTGAATATTTCGTCGAGGCGACGACGGAGAACCTTGACCGGGCAGCCCCTATGACTTTCTTTTCTTTGGGTTCATGTAATGAATCCGTTTTTTATCACCAGTTACAATGCTGTAGCAGTTGTTCACAGGCGAAAAAACGACGCTCAATGTCCTTTGGCTTCAACTCATAAGGAACCCAAATTCCTTGCTTTTGAATCATTCCCAATGCATTCAATCGCTTGGAAATGGCTTGGCAGGTAACTCCTAATACTGAAACAAGTTCTACCTGTGTTTGACACGGACCTCCATCAAGCTATGCTGTTAATTTAGTATCTTCGAAGGTTCTTTGTCTTCTTTTACGCGAACGGTCGCCAACATCAAAATCACCGTCTTTAAAGCGACGGAACCAATCTCGACCCGTTGTTGCACTTAAAGCAGCATGTCCTTAAACGTTTTGAAGCTCTCGCTAAGCTTCAGCCGCCGTTTTCTTCGGTTGGAAGAAGACAATCAATACTTGCAGCAAATGACAATTATTTGGGTCAAAATCGTACATATTCTCACAACCAAAAGAATATGACTTCAAAAGAAAACCACTATCGTGCCGAGGCGGTATGTTTAACATATGCCTAAGCTTGGCTCATGACGTTTAGGTTATGGCAGAATCTACTAGCACTTACAGCTGACGCCATCTATTGGCAAACAGCGGGATTTTAGTTGTGCCCCTCATAAATAAACAATAATAAGCGCAGGGTTATAAACGAAAAAAAGGAAATTATTGTGCCACTCCTTAACTGGTTTACCGATTCTCTTTAAATTGCACGCAGACGTTTTAGAAGAATTAAAGAGTTTATATTAGCAGACTCATTGCTCCAGGTATAACTAAAGCCGCTCAGTGAGGGTCCAAAATACGGTAGCTTTAGTTTGATAGATTTTCTATTATGTTGCCACGTTTCTGATTCCATTACAACGATTTTTGCGTTATTGGTTAGGAAAATAATCTGCAAAAAATATCTTAACATGACCCGGTTATCTGTTATAGGATGGGGAATACTTCATTTAAAAAATATTATAATATAAAAAAAAAAAAATATTATTAATATAAATATTAAAATATATATATTTTTTAATTTTTTTCTCTGACTTTCTACAATTCATTGCCAATTGTAAAGCAGATAGAAGTCAAAATTATTTTTGGAAAACATGAATCCAAAAGACAACAACATTTCACATAAACTGCAAAAAATATCACTTCAATAATTTCTATGTGTTAAAAATGGCAAAAGTCGAAATTCAAACAATTTTTACAACAATTTTTTGGGGGAAAAAGTGTCATCACTCTTTTGCCGATCGCGGAAAATGTTTCCTAGGAAATTTAAAAATCTTTGTATTATTTTGAAAGATAACAAAATTGAGAAATCGTTAAAGTCTACGCTGTCTTTCTAGATATGACAATGGCGACTACAGCTTTGTGATTTTTTTAAACAAAAAATCTATTTTTTCAAATTGGTTTAATCGAATTAGAAATGTGGCAACACTATAAAAATTTGTCAAACCCGAGGTACCATACTTTGGACCCTATGGTGCAGCTCTGATCAAAAACGTCTTTATGAAATTTGATCAAAACTTTCAAAACCGATTAGAATGTCAAGGACTGGCATAGCAGTGTTTTTTTTTTCTTCCCTATGCGTCGTGTCAAAGGCAAACTATTTTATGTAGAAAGAAAAACAAAATTTTGTAGCGAAACGATTCTTATTTGATATAATGAGAAGTCTGACACAGTCGGCAAAATATGAAAAAAGAGCCTAAAGTAGAAAATCAAATTTCGACAATCTGAAATCGTCCTGAACGATATGAAGATAGTAAAACTCCACAAGAACTTTTAAATTATGTACATTTGAATCGCATAGAATGCTTTATTTGACCACAGAGAGCCAAAATCAATTTTCAAATATAATAAAATTTTAAAACATTAAATTCAGAAATTCTAAGTGTGTCTATGAAGAACTTATACTTGAACAAAATTTTTGATTGGCAAGGAAAAGTGATCTGAAATGTAAGACCACGAATTGTCATAATCTGATGCCGATCTGATATCTGGCGATCGAAATTCTTCGCTGAGAATATTTCATTTCAACAGAATATTCTATATTATTAACGCAATTTTTAAATTGTTTAAACATTAATTTTTTATACTCTGATGTATACTTTTTGATCAGTTAGACACATAAAACATTTTTTTGTTAACGCTTTTCTATAATGAAAACAGTTTACAA
>JAHXMU010000090.1:158043-171349 GCA_019455685.1 Philornis downsi | reverse complement strand
GCTCTAACCGTCATCGCATGCCCTCTTTCGTCCTCAAAAAAGTATGGTCCAATAATACCGGTTGACGTTATCCCAGCCCACACGACAAGCTTAGGGCTGTGAAGTGGACGTTCATGCAAGCGTCGGGGATTAGTCTCGGACCAGAACCGACAATTTTGCTTGTTCACATGGCCATCAAGGTGAAAATTGGCCTCATCACTAAAAATCACGTTGTTGAAATTGTTGAACCGCTCTAGCATCAAATTGACAAAGTTAAGTCGGTTATTGGCATCATCGGGTTTTAATTCTTGGACTATCTGAATCTTATAAGCCTTCAAATGCAAATCACGTTTCAAAATTCGTCGTAAAGTTGTTCTTTTGACATCCAAAGACTGACTTCTCTTACGTGTTGACTGTTGCGGATTTCGCTGAACTGAAACACGAACACGCTCCACAATGTCGGCTGATCTTGCAGAAACTGGGCGACCACGAACCGTAATTGGTACTGTTGAGCCGGTTGTTTCGAACATTCTGATCCATTTTCGTGTCACATTGGCGCTTGGAACTTCACTTAAATCGTGTAAACCGTGTTCATGCCGATACAAACGTCGTGCAGTAATCACTGATTTATTGTTTTCGTAATACGCTCGGACACAAAATGCACGCTACACTCCCGTGTACGGCTCCATGGCGACTAAATTTCCAGGAAGCGGCGCAGCGAACAACATATCGAATTAATCGAAGAAATTGAAGAATTAAATCGCCGACACTCATATGGCCCACCCTGTATATGTATATATATATATGCTCAAAATGGTCGTACGTGTCGATCTGTTGTTAAGAGATCTTTTCCTATGTTTATCATGAACATCTGATTGATAGTCGGTTTATTAAGTTTAAGGTCAGAATAATATGGTTTATTTAGTATCCACCCTAAATAAAGAATCTGTAGTCTTTCATATAATACACAGCAAATGATCACAAATATAATTTATGGGCCTTCATCGGTCCATACAGCTAGATACTCAAATTTGTTTGACATATTAGACATTGGTGTCCTAGAACTCACTGAGGATGAGCTGTACGACGGAATCATGCACTTAAAAACCAGCTATAAATCGGATTCTGACGGGATTTGTGTTTATCTACTAAAGAAATGTGCCTCGTCACTATTCTTTGCTCTTAAATATATTTTTAATTCTTCATTAAAGGAAGGTATTTTTATTGATAGATGGAAGTCGGCGTCCATAACACCAATTTTTAAAGATGGTAAAAAGAATGATGTTTCGTGTTACAGACCGATTTCCAAACTAACAAAATGTTTCGAAGATTTTTGAGTATATAATTTTTAAGAAGTTATCTTTTCTTACAAAATCGATTGTACTGTCACCATCTCAGCGTGGATTTTATCCAGGTAGATCTACCTCAACAAATTTAATCATTTTCATAGAATATTGTATTTCAACATTTAAACCTGGACATCAAAATGAAACAGTTTACACGGGTTTCGCCAAAACATTTGACAAAATATCTCATAGTATACTTTGTGCTAAGTTGCAATCTATAGGATTTTATTCCTTGATGTTAAAGTGGTTGAAATAGTATTTATCAAATAGAATATGCAAAGTCGCTATTAGTCGTTATGAATCTTCTCCATATTTCCAAACATCTGGCGTGCCGCAAGGTAGTATTTTAAGACCTTTGTTGTTTAATTTATTTATAAATGATATTTCTAACTGTTTTAAAAAAAGTCATTTTTCTGCAGATGACTTAAAAATATGTCACAAAATTTCTAATATTTCTGAGGCTCTAGATCTTCAGAACGATTTAGTTAATCTTCTTGACTGATGTTCCCTAAATAAGCTTTCATTAAATCTATCAAAATGTGTCCATATTTCATTTTCAAGGTCTCGTAATCCAATTCAACGGATTATCAAAATTGATGATTACAGGCTCCTCACTACTGAAAGTAAAATGGATTGAGGTGTTGTTCTTAGTGCGGCGCTGACTTTCACCTCGCATATAAATTATATTATCCCTAAAGCTTGTTCTATATTAGCGTATATTAGAAGAAATTGTTCCGATTTCACTGATTGTTTGGAGTCCCCTTTGCCAAGTCAATATGCCACGCATAGAAAGAATTCAGTGGGTCTTTCTGAAATTTGCTCTCTCTCTCTTCAATTAACTTTGGTGATTTTGTGCCTTCTTATATTTCCAGATGCTGGTTACTGGGCTTACAGCCATTGCAGTATCGCCCTATTTATCATACCTTGTTGTTTGTATTCGATGTAATTGCTGGTGTAATTGATTGTTCTGAATTATTGTCGCTCATACCGTTTTATGTTCCGCCGAAATCACTCAGATATCATTATATATTTAATGTAACACGCCATTCACATTGTGATGTAATATAGGATAATTCCGATGAAAACTATAGCTTGTAGAAGCAATAAATCCAAGCTTGACGATTGTTACTGCTTAAGGTTAATTTTTTCAGTTGACTTAAGAAGAATAAATATACTATAATTTTATCTATTTAAATTTTTTTTATTTAAAAACTTCAGAGTATTGTAAAACCATTTCAAATTTAAAAAAATATATTGCTATTCGATACAGGCATTTCTAGAGCAGATAATACCACCGAGTTCGCAGGGGAGGGCAATAAATCCAAGCTTGACGATTGTTACTGCTCAAGGTCAATTTTTTCATTTGACTCAAGGAGTATATATAGGCTGAATCTTTAATCGTAGTTTTTTTTTAATCGAATAAACCACTCAAATTTGCATCATATATTCAAGTTTTGTATTGGAATCGACAAATTGGTCTTTGACATTTAATTTTTAAAGATAATTTAATATAAATGTTGTCCGCGGCTGCGTCTCACAATGTCTATTCGGAAGGTCCAATTTTTCGTCACTTCTTTGAGCCTTTCGGCCTGTATTCCACGAATAACGCCTGTTATGTTATCCTGTAAGGCTTTAATAGTGTTCGGCTTATCGACATAGACTACCGACTTGACATAACCCCACAATAAATAATCAAGAGGCGTTAAATTTCAAGATCTTGGAGGCCAAATCGAGAGATAATCTGTTCACCAAATTCATCTCTCAACATATTTATTATTTCACGAGCAGTGTGGCATGTTGCACCGTCCTGATGAAACCACATGTCAACCAAGTTCAACTCAGCCAATTGGGGCAAAAAAATAGCGTATCGATATCGTTCGCCGTTGACGGTAAAGTTTCTTCCACGTTCGTCTTTGAAGAAAAATGAACCGATGATGCCATAAACCACACCAGACTGTCGTTTTTTCGGGATGCATCGGTAATTCATGTATGGCGTGTGGCTGTTCATCACTCCAGATGCGACAGTTTTGCTTGTTTACGTATCCGTTCAGCAAGAAATGAGCCTAATCGCTGAACACAATTTTTCGATAAAACAGCCGATTTTTATTGAGCTTTTGTAAGGCCCATTCACCAAAAATTAGACGTTGTGGTAGGTCATTCGTCATTCCACGATGAAATGGCAGAGTATACTGTACACTTTTCACTTTGACAGATGACGTTTGGACGCCATTACCGATCAATGCTGCCACCCTGAAAAACTTAAATCTTAAAAAATCAACCTATATATACAGGGGTCACCACTCGACGTGTTAACAATTAAAAATGCTGTAATTTTATCTAGTTAATTTTCTTTTATTTAAAAGCTTCTCTAGCTCGGATAATACTACTGAGTTCGCCGGGGAGGGCTTCAAAAGCGGTACTAATGTGGCTTGATAGTATTTTGTCCCATTCCCAGTGAAGAGCAATCTTTGAGGCGTTGACCGCGTTCCTCCAGAAGGAACGGTGTTGAAAAAACTATAGAATTTTAGTCTGGGGGATGTGTTGGCCATTGTTATGAAGAAATGAGGCTGATAAATTTTTCTTGTACAAACGTTCAATTTCACGGGCTTTGTAAGATGGTGCCAAGTCTTGTTGCAATATTTAATGGCTTCTAACGAATTGTTTACGTGTCAAAGGCATTTCACTGATCTAAGGTGCCTTTTGATTTGCAATCTAAAGACATATGACGGTTTTATGCGTTTACATATTACTGGACATTAAGAATTTTTTCACCAGAAAACACCGAACTTTCTAGCTCACCAACAACGTGCACGAGTTTTAACACATTTGCTCTTGCGGGTTGCACCGCCTTCTGTGCAGTTTAAAACTTTGCACTTTTTATATTTCGTAAGGCTTCAGTTGTAGCTAATTTTTTAATATGCTTTCCATGCTGCGAAGAGACACAATGAAAACTTTCGCCAACTGAACTGCGCATTGCTGTGGATTAGGCTGAATTCTGATCTTTACCTTTCAAACCATTTCTAGCGATGTTGTTGTTTGTGGATATCAGCTTCCATGGAATTTTTCGATGCTATCAGTGTCATTAAAATGGTCCGATACTCAAAAATTTTGTTCTCACATAAATATCGTAACTCATTAAAAATGGCTCGTTGGAATTTTCTAGCCAAATGCAAAACAACAGCACTGTTGCGTTTGAACTCCATTTTGATAACATTTTATAACTGCTACGTTAAAGGATATGCTTGTAAACTGACGACTGTCAAAACATGAGCGCGCTGTCATTAGCTGTTTGATTGCTACAGTAGCGTAAAGTTAGTCACAAATATTTGGAAGAAAACATTTCTATCACATAATTTATTTTTTTTGTTTTACACAAAAAGCTCAATTTGTAATTCGTAAAACTTTAAAGTAAATTATCCAAAACTTTCGTAATTTTCCTCGTAGCTCGGATGGAATATTACGTATGTTTGCCGCATAATACGCCATAGTAACTACTGCGTATTACCACATTAACAATTATTCAATGTACGTAATTCATTGTTAAAATAATCAATGTAATGCAATTCATTCTGGACATTCACATACGAGTATATTACATGTGTAGTTATGCGTACACACATATATGTACCAACATCCATGTGCCTGTGTACGCACATGCGGCCATACAAAGCCGTAGTTAAGGAGGATAGGTGTGGAGGTTCTATAGAGTGTTTATGTCGAAATTGTTGAAATAGAATGGCCCTGGATTTCTTAAAACCTGAAATGTTATTGTATAAACTACAAAATTTCATTGATGGAAAATGAATGAAAATACATTGGAGACAGAGAAATGTATTGATGGAAAATTCGCAAATTTGTAGAATACTTATAAAAGTTTTTAGAGCGGTTTGCCATCGCCCGCATACAAAATTTCGTCGTTACTTACTTACTTGCCCAAGAAATTCTATCTTCGTATTCCCTTTTAAATATTATTAAATAACATACACACATAGCACTGGCAAAGCGCTTGTTTACAACGTGTTGCCAACGTTTGCATAGAATACTTTATTGCGATTATTTATGTAAATGGTTTTATCACTAAAGCTTAAAATATTTGTAACAGCAATATTAATACTTATATTTGGAAAAATCGGTGTATACGATGTTCAAAAATTGTTTCTCTTAATTTTCCAACATTGTATATGTCGACTTTTTCTGATTGTATGGCCTCTGACTGTGACCGACCATGACGCGACTATCATTCTCGTGATCGCGAGTTCAATAACGCATACAGCGGAATCGACAAGAGTTGTGAAAGCTTTTCAAACGGTGACAACGTTTGTTAGCGTTGATTATCATTAAGCTGTTGGTCTCATTGAATGAGTCTAAAAATAGAATATGTACAAGCTCAGTAAATGTGAAAAGCTCTCCCATATCTCACTCATGGAACTCAAAGGAATTAGTTTATGGTCTCTGACCGCATGTAGCCATAACCGAAGGACATATACTAATCTAGGGACGCATTGAGCACGAAAATTTACAGAAATTGTGAACATATATGAACCAGAGTCTCTTTTTTACCATTTCTTTAGCTTATTTGGCAACATCTTAACAACATTATAAAATTCATTTGGTCAAGCCGAAATCGATCTATCATACTGCGGCTGGCAGTTGTTCAATTTAACCTTTGCTGAAACATTTTACTTTTTTGATTATAAAAAACAGTGGTCCAATTCCGAATCGTTGATACCACTTTGTGGTTGGCTGGATGTTCACTTTACTGTTTTATATAAATCACGATAAAACCACCTTCATTTTGTCATTCCGTTTTAAAAAGTAGTAATATTAAAGAGTGAAGAATAAATAAAGAATTTACATTCCTGATTGTCATAAAAATCTATGTGAACGGACATGTTTGTCCGTTCAAGTGTCTGTTGAAAGCACGATAGACACCACATCGCTTGAGTTAGTATCCTGGCCATGTCACAAATAGGTTAAATTGCAAATTGTACAAAATAGGATTGTGTTTAAGAGAAACTAACGATTCCATATCGCCTCACCTACGCGCTATTAAATACGCGTTCCTATTTCTATACCTTTCACTGTTAAGAATATAGCTTTATTCCAGCACTCAAATAGTGAGATACTTCGTGAGATGTACACTTGAACTCTCGTGAAGTGGCTAACACAGTTCAGTACTTATTTTGATCTCACTCCGTTAAGAACAGTGCGAAACATACGCTCTCACCTCAAAGATAAAGGAAATATATGTGACCCCATATACATATATATGCAGAAAGGTAAACCGTTCAATAAAAAGAAGCTTCTATCGAAATTCGAACCGCCCGTGTTTTCATTTTCTAACTTGTAATTTTTTGAAACCACTTGTCATAACCCCCCGTATTATTATTTATTATTTTTGGTCCTTCGAGCCGGATCGATAAGTGGTTTTAAGAAAGAAGTTTTTAATTTCAGAAAGAATTTCGTTTGAAAAACTTCTAATCAACCCCCTGGAACTGTGAGTACAACAGGAATATTAATTAACATCCAAAATGTAAGCAGCATTTATTTTGTAATATATAACTCTGTTTTTTGTTCTTGTAATATGTCCAGCGAGTACTTCGAGTATATGAAATTAACATACCTTCTCAATCTCGTATATTTATTAATTCCAATCCAAAATGTAAGCAGCAAAGTTAATTAATATTCCTGTTGTACTCACAGTTCCGGGGGGTTGATTAGAAGTTTCTGTCGAAATTATAATCGCCCGTGCTTTCATTTCCTAACTTCTAATTTTTTGAAACCACTTGTCATAACCCCCCGTATTAACAGATTGGAAAAATACATTAATTTCTCAATATAGTAGAAAAACCTTCTATGGTCTTCTGAAAAAAATAGCATATTTTCAACAATTTTATAAATTATTCGTTAACTATATGTAATATAGGATGAATATTAAACAGATACTGGGAAAATCCATCTCAGCTCTTATAATTTTTGGAAGGACCACCCTAAACGTAGACGTGGTTTTAAAAATAATCAATTTCACCCGGAAATTTGGTGAAGTAATAGATAAATAAATATAATTAGAGGTCATCTCCGACTTTCACACATATCTTGTGATTCGTTCTTCATAACGTTGTATGAACTACGGACAGCAACTGGCTCAAATGGTTATAATCGGCCCAGTAGACAAGAAAACTTGCCCATTCCATTCATTAATTAAAAACAATTAATGGTGGTATTCATTAGATATGAAATGACGCCATCCTAGCTCATGCAATTTTTAAGGGACCGCCTTAACTGTGTTCGTAATTACTGAGATATATTAGAAAGAACAGCTTAAATCGGATTATTACAAATGCAAGTAAGAAAAAACCCCATCTGCTTAGCAATAAGTCGACACAAGATCCATAATATTGGCTTAATAGGAGAAAACTTCTTTTTACGTGAACTAAACTTTTGAAAAATGTTAATTTTCAAGAAATATTTCTGTCAGTTATTACCTAGCAAAAAAAAAAAAAAAATGGAAGAATCACATTTTCACCACTTCTAACGAAGCAGTTTTGAACCATCGTAGTGAAGTGTTTAAAGAAATGGTTTTATTTTCATTTATGATTCCGAGCAATTAAAGCGAAATATGTTCGACTGAAGTACTTAAAAAACTATTTTTTAAAGAACATACGCTCTGAAGAAGTAATTTTTAGTAGTCGGCTTACAGAAGCTCCTTTTAAAGTTTTTGGGGAAAAATTTATTTAGCCTCCTTTACATGATGGCCGATATGCTAAGTTTTTCGTTCTATTTGTAAAAAATACATATAAAGCAAATACATGTTTATGTCGTTAAGAATGTCCGTCCTCAATGCTGTGGACTACAACCCATGGCAGAGGATGTACAAAATTCGATCCTTAGAAATATGTAGTGACCTTCTAATTCAGTGATTGTCTACTGGTTTTTTTTTAATTAAGCAATTTTTCACCACCAGGGTCACAATTTGTGATGAATATTTGCTTCTTTGGATGCACTTTTTTGTTGATTAGTTAACTAGAAGCAAAATATATGGCTGTAGATATTAGATACGAGGAAAACAACACAAATTTAGTATTTGAACAATACCGGAAGATATGATTTTCCACAGAAAAATAAGATTGCGTTAGTTTATTCCCAATTTATGGGGCTAAATAAAGTCAGTAAATTTTTGACGCCTCCCTAAATTATTTCCAGGCTACAGCCTTGCACTCATACCTGTTGTTACGTACTTACATACATACGTACGTACAATCGACAATGCAACACAGGTCATTTATAGAATTGCAGCCATCGATTATACGTAAACGCATAATTTCCATTTATGGTCATGATTCGAGAATGCAACAACTGCCAGTGAAACGTCCGTACAAATGAGCAGTGCGGAGCGGATGGTTAACTGCTGGTGGTGCCATTGAGTGTGTTGGTCGCAACGCCATTTCTTGTTGCCCAACATTGATGAAACATGGTTTAAGACATTGGGCCACTTACCACTTACAGTAGCACAATCTCATCAGATGGGGTACAACACACGACAACTGCATATTTGCCACACCAAGGTGGATTTAACCTTCTAAGATTTACAATTATTATGGTTCGAAAATGTCATCCACAATCTACGACCAATTTTCCCTTAGCCGTCAGCCTTCATTGTGGTCGCAGGATTAAAAATGGCAAAGATATTTTACAAATTAGCTATTATTTTTTGCAGTAAAGTGATATTTTTGTAAATCATCATTACACCGCATTTTACACAAACTTAAAACTCCACCCCCCCCCCCCCATAAAATGCAATTTGTGCAAGAATCAAAGCCCCAGGAAGACTGTCAGAGTCTTAACTTTGTAAACAAAGCAATTGAGCGCTTTTGAATGTTGACTAATATCTTTTTTCGAACGAAGCTCATTTTCATTTAAAAGGGCACGTAAAAAAACAGAACTGTCGCCACTGGGGTGCAGAGTATCCGAAAAGTAAGCATCAGAAACGTATTCAGTCGCCTAAATTCAGAGTCGCAGTGAATTCAGAGTATTATGTAAACATTTAAGACAACTTCTGCCTGAACTGCAAAACTTTGCTGTCTTTAGCCAAGGATTATGATTTCAGCAGGACGGACCAACATCATAGACAAAATTTATCTTCCGTAGAGGTGACTTAAATTGGCCTCGACGCAAATATTATTTAATTCCAAGACACTTCCTAGCAGGACATTTTCCTGAGAGGTTATCCGAAATGTAAAGCTTACACCAATAAACCAACTTCTCCAGAAATGTATTTAATTTACAGCCAACTAAAATGAGTGCAGCGAACGCGAGGGTGTCCATGTGGACGATATTAGTTTTTGAATTAAATTAATAAACATATTTTCGATAAACGGCTTACTTTTTTCCAATCGATCCACCGAATATATAATTTCTTTTTTTGTTTTTTGTTTTGAGACGTCTTGTATATAGAAGATGTAGAGAAAAGAAATTTATTATTTTTGCACGGCATTGAAGGCTCGATTTAGCATAGTTAGAATGATCCAATTTAGGTTAAATATATAAATATTGTTTTATTTCATAATTTGGACAGAATCCCCGGATTTTACGTAAGTCTCGCCAAGAAGGCCTTACACACGGTGTGATAATTTCACTAGACATATTGCAATGCGATTGCCAGAGCCCCTCTGGAATAGCCAAGTTGACTTGGATTATCTACGAATAGGAACCGACAATTTTGGGAGCAAGCTACCGCAACTGTCAGCCCTTTCTTTCAGCCAGAAGATAACAAATTGATTATGCTAGTCTGAAACATAATACCCATTAGCGGAAGTGAGCCCTGTGTTATCACCTCTGCTATTCTATGCTATATCCACATTCGACTACAAATACTCCAGCAGCAATTTCGCTTTCAACCAACAACCCGCATCATGCTTTTACTAGGGGTCCAACACTAAATGATCAGGAGGGAACTCATTCCTGGGGCCAACTGATACCAAATTGTGATTCGTACACCATAGTTTACGGGATTAGCCATCCTGCAGCAAAAAGAGTACAGAGTAAATTTGAACAATCAATTGTGGTAGTTTTACATGGGTCTCGCTTCGAAAACTTTACTCACTGTATGCCATCACACATGGAACTGTTTTTAGTTGTATTTGCGACAGCCAGCGTCCCTTTGGGGAACTCAAACTAATCCCGGAAGGATTAATCGAAACACCTTTGAGAAGAGAAGCATATCCTCTTGGAAACTTTCCTCAGGGCTTGCTTCCTCTCTTAGCCAAAGTGCCTTTGAAGTCACTGGTATGAAGTGAACTTCCTCGCGATTAGGAGAGAGGCCTATCTAAACTCCTCAACCTAATCGACAAAGAACAGTGTTTTCCAAGCTCCCGCATTACCTTCAGCAGAACCTGAAGTAACGCAAGATCACTGAAAACACGTGTTCTGGCAACCACAACCAGCACGATGCTCCCACAAGCGGTCCTCACCACGATCAGGCAAGAACAAATAGTACTTGGGGCTTGGCGCTGATCTCCTGTGCTACCAGAAAATAAACATCTTCTGATCAGAGTTTTGCAGACAAAAAACTGCTCCAGTTTCGCTACATCATACCTCGCATGGAGCTGGTCGTTCATCGTATACGTTTGCACGAAACGCAGACAGCACCTGCAACAGGTCGCAACTACACGCCCTTATACTATGCAAGCGCATAGTACATTTCGACAGTTAATTTCACAATCTTCTCTCTGTGGCGATTTTTCACCAGCAAAATCATTCGCCACTGACAGGAACAGGTGGCGATCACTTGGGCCGGGTACCGGACTACAAGGTGGATGCATAAGGATATCCCAAAAAAGCTACCGTGCTTTCTGGCGAGTCACGTCTTAGTGAAACACAATCCCTATCTTATTGGCAAAAGCTTGGTGTTTCTGGGCAATTGTTTACATCAGACGTATAAGTTCGAATTAAGAGTTTGGCCGTAGGGGAGTAGCTCATAATAGATGATTCTCTGTCAATTCCACCAAACACACAGCAAAGTCGTCCTGAGGACCATGTAATTTCCGTTGAGGTTTTTTTTGCGTTAACTCGCATCGCAACATCGAGCTTCCTTTTACATCCAGCCTTATTCCAATAGCTCTAGGCGGTGTTTTAGTGCGATCCAATCGAAATGGTGTTCTGACTTGACGATTTCCATTATTCCATCGACTTTTTCGATAATTAGCCTTCCAGAGAGTGGTACATTTTTGACATCAAATTTACTATAATGGAGTTGGCGTAACCAATATGGCGCGTGATCGACTGTTACAGCATTGGGACCATAAAAATACCTACAATGTTCACGTTTTCCATCACGTGACTTGCCTTTTCACTCTTAACAAAGAAAAACTGTAACAAATAGCATTACTTTTTTTTTGCTGGTATCCATCTTTAATGCGCTCTTGAATATTACTGCGTCAAGCAATCATGAAACAGTCTGAGTAGTTTTTTGAATACGAAAACTTTTCTTTATAATGCTATCTAGCATAAGGCCATCGCACATATACGAGGTGTGTTCAAAAAATAAAGTGATTTTTCAAATTTCGCGGGCTACGTACATTCGACTTTCGATTATTATCTCGAAGATATGTTGACGGTTATCTATCCATATAGCATGTTTGGTTTGTTTGTGAGAGGTATAAGTAAAACAATTGTTTTGCGTGTTCGGCGATTCGGTTTTTATCTCCTCAATCGTCCCTAAACGTCGTCCTTTCATGGGTCTCTTCAATCTTGGAAACAGGAAAAAGTCGCAGAGGGCCAAATCTCATGAATACGGTGTCTGATTCAAGATAACGGTGTTGTTTTTTGCCAAATAATCTCTCACAGGCAAAGATGAGTGAGCAGATGCATTATTATGATGCAAAAGCCATTATTTTTTTCCATAATTCCGGGCGTTTTTTTCGTATTGCATCACGCAAACGGCGCGTAACTTCATGGTAATGCTCCTTATTTATCGTACGATCTTGTGGTAAGATCTCCTGATGCACCACGCCATGGCAATCTAAGAAAACAGTGAGCAAAACCTTGACATTTGATCGAACTTGGCGTCCTTTTTTTAGTCTTGGCTCTCCTGAACTCTTCGATTGAGACGGTTGGGCTTTGATTTCGATGTCATAACCATATATTCATGATTCGTCACCAGTTATGACCCTTTTAAGCACATCTGGATCATCGTTGGCATCATTCAACAATTCCTGAGCGATGCTCATGCGACGTTGTTTTTGGTCAAAATTCAGCAATCTTGGAACGAACTTCGCTGCCACACGCTTCATGCCCAAAATTTCCGAAAAGATTGCATGGCATGAGCCAACCGATATGCCGACTTCCTCAGCAACTTCTCTAATTGTGATTCGACGTTTCTCCATAACAATTTTCTTCACTTTCTCAACATTTTCATCGGTTGTTGATGTGCTGGGGCGTTCAGAGCGAGTGTCATCATTCACATCTTGTCGACCTTCTGTAAAAAGCTTGTACCACTTGTAAACATTTTTTTGACTCAGAGTATTGACCGTATGCCACTGTCAACATTTCAAGTGTTTTTGACCACTTAATTCCATTTTTTACACAAAATTTCTTTGGTCCATTTTTTCGATAGCAGAAAATCGCCGAACATGCAAAACACTTGTCTTATTTATGCCTCTCACAAACAAACTAAACATGCTATATGCATAAAACCGTCAACATATCTTCGAGACGAATGTACCAACATAAAAAAAAATACTAATCGAAAGTCAAATGTATGTAGCCCGCGAAATTTTAAAATTCACTTTATTTTTTGAACACACTTGTACAATGCCAGATATATGTAGATTGCTGAAATTATCTAGCCAAATAAATGCATCCAAGAAAGCAAATATTCATCAAATTTTGTGGTAGGGAAGTGGTGAAAAATTGCGTAGTCAGCAAGGAAATTTACACAGGGTAGTCATAGGAGAGAAGCACTATTTTATGATGATTCTTCT
>JAHXMU010000090.1:103558-148043 GCA_019455685.1 Philornis downsi | reverse complement strand
AAAAAAGGTCCAATGATTCCTCCAGCCCAAAATCCACACCACACAGTGGCACGTTGAGGATGAATTTGCTTTTCGTGAATCACTCGAGGATTTTCCTCACCCCAAATGCGGTAATTCTGCCTATTGACGAAGTCATCAAGATGGAAATGGGACTCGTCATGTTGTCTCTCCAATACCCAATTAACGAACTCCCTTCGCTGTCCGTGGTCAGCTGGCTTCAGTTTCTAAGTCAATTGAACTTTGTATGAATGAAAATGTGTCGAATTGAGATGGATGGAGTTTGAGCGACATCATCTCGTACAGCTGCGACATTTTCGGTCGATCGACCTGGTCGAAGGCGCGTTGTTATCTTTACATCATTAACAGACACAAATTGATCGCAATTTGCGAACTGTAGCCGCAAAACTTTCACCATTTTGGTAAAACAATTTCACAATGAGAATGCGTTGTTCATTCGTGTAGCGCTCCATTTTTACTAACCTCGTACCTTCTACTAGTAAACAATAACAATTGTTCAAATGTCAAACAATGACACTTCGAATGGCGCCAAATTTAAATCTTGCGTTCATGTTGGGACACCCTTTATGATGATGACCAATATGCTAAGTTTGACATTATATTTCTAAAAACTACAAATACTCAGGGACCAAACGAAGCATATATAAACACAGCATGCCGTACTGTGTCCTGCAGTTCATGGCAGAGGTTGTTTAAGCTTTGGGACTACGTAATTTCAGGTGTCCCTTTAGTTCAGTGCATGTTTATCCGTTTTTTTTATAGAAAGCATCCAACTCGTCTAAAACTGCGGACAGTTTGTTAAAATATTGTTTTTAATACAAATAAAAATGCAATAAAAAAAAACATTTGTTTTTTTTTTATTTTTAAAAATGGAAATTTGAATTTTCATATAATATATTAGAGTGGCATTTATTTTATGTATTTTGTAATTTACTTAATATTGGCCAAAAGGCTTTAAATTACAAGATTGTTAAATAAACGAAAAAAATATATGTAGGGAAGAGGCATCATAAAATAGTGATTCCCTTCTATAACAACCTTGTTCATATTACAAGTTGTGATGAATATTTGTTTCTTTGGATGCACTTCTTTGCTGGATTTTGTAAATTTGCCAAGGTGCAATCCAATAATTTCATAACATTGCGTCTGAGATCCCACTCAACAAACAAAACTTCTAAACAAAACAACATAATGTCCATATTTTCGCCGTGACCACTTCAATAAATCTTCATATATATTTGCCACAGCTGAGAATACGGTTCGAAAAAAAAAACAATAATATTGGCACGAGTTAAATCAAACTCTAGAAGCAATAAAAAAACCCGTCTAAACATCCTTTACGCCAACCACCAACAGAAAAAAAGCAGCTCTCAGATGCCGCGCACATTGTAATTCATTCTGTAAAAGGAGAAACTCATTTTGCTTCATAACGATAGGAATTCCATTAAAATTAACAGAGAGAAATATCGCATGTTTATTAAAAAATCGCATATTTTTATTTTAACATTACATTTGTTGTTTGTTTCATTATGATTCTTCGGCAGGGGTTTTTTGCTTTTCTTTGTGACAAATGTGCTAAAGGCACAATTAAAGTTCCTTTACAACATTACGAATGGACGACCGCCAGAGAGACGGTTATGTGAATGAATGGACATCTTGCCACCGCTTAAAACTGTGATGATACGAATGTCAGATGCGTTCGCCTTCAAGTTCATCATGTCCATATGGCCATCGGTGATGCCGATTCAATATGGTTACCAGCAGGCGCCTGCCGGGTACAAGACGTCCATACGAAATGCATCATACGAAGAGAGAGGCTCAATGCATGTCCATGTTCGGACTGACAAACAAATCCATAATAGGATAAATGATTTAAAGCAAAAATGCCGCAATCACTCGCCGCTGGATGATTGCTATTGCACAATGTCGAGAGATGGATGCAACGGCATTTAACGCCTTCTGCCACGAGGTGATGGTTCGTTCGACCGAGCAGGAGAATTGAACGATGCCTATAAAGCTAAAGTCTGACCGGCTCAGATTCAATGCCGCCAATTGTATGATTACTGAATTTAAAATAACAAATCGCACGTGACAAATCCTTATTTGGCAGTTAGTTGGTATTTCTTGTGGCTGTTTTATTTTTTTGTTTTACTGTCTCTTCTTAGGATGTTCTTGCTGTACCCTCTGGTCGTAATGATTATGTTGGAGTAGTCCGTCTCGCGTCAGTATTGTGTGCGCATGCGTACGCGCCCATCCATAGAATCAACAAATTATTGTCCGATTGATAGGTGAGTCTGTGCAACATGAATACATTTTGAAGCTATTGAACAAATGTTGCAATACAGATGACCAGATGGAATGATCGTGCATCGGATAATGTCTGACTTTGTCCAACCGTAGCCTGTGAGCTGAGCTGGTGGGCAAGTCTATCGAAAATAAGAAAATTCGACGCTGCGTGTAATTTTGGCATGTTGTATCAAAAGAAAATTGTTGTGATAGGGATAAAAAAAATGGAATCAATTGCAAAAAGAAATCGGCGTGGCAAATTTACTAGGGATATTAATACCAATTTTGATTATTTGTTACAGTATTCAGTCTGGCACACTGATCTAATCTAACCTAACCTAATTCGCTTAATTGGTATCATTGAATCACTCAAAGTGTTACCGACTTCACACTGCTGTATCAAGCAGACGGCTAATGACAACGCGATCAGTTTTTGATTAGCGTCAGTCTGCAATGTTGTT
Organism: Philornis downsi; assembly: GCA_019455685.1. Taxonomy (NCBI): domain Eukaryota; kingdom Metazoa; phylum Arthropoda; class Insecta; order Diptera; family Muscidae; genus Philornis; species Philornis downsi. Next base: position 145,278 of record JAHXMU010000090.1, on the reverse strand, counting down.
TACAAGCCTACAGAAGGGTATCATTTTACGAAATGGTACTCAAAAGCGGCAGTGTTATTGCTTTGCATTTGGCTGGAGAATCGCAACCAGTCATTGATAATGAGGTACCACATTTACGTGTAAGCAAAATGTTAATGTATCGGACTATTATACGTTACAATAATCATCAAAGAAATCGCCATGGAATCGCCATCGCCTGAAATGGTTCGAAAGCTAAGGAGCCAAATTCAATTTAGACCAGAGAATTGCTCTCCGTAAGCAAACGCCTGCATCAGTGATGGTTTGGTTCTCGGTTTGACCCATTACTCGTTTCCACTGAACAGGACGTAAAGGTACACTGTCGTTCACTTGAATAGCGCACCCTAATCATTTAACAATAGTGACTACTATTTAAAGTACACTTTACATAACGGTTCAGTTTTTACTTATTTGTTTCTCCTATTTCGACACATCACTTATAAAAAATTTCAAGTCATGGAAGTGTCCCGTTATTTTAATTCGCTCTTTTCTTTTAAATGAGTGAAAAATGCGTTCTTCTTTTTTGGTCCATTTGAATGGCACCCTTCACGTGGTAATCATCATAAATTAGATCGGATTACAGTAATTGTGTATAATTAAATCTAAAACAACCGATTTTAGGTAAAATGGGGCGAGCTAAGTCCTTGAGTGTCGAGGAAAGATCCAAAATTAAAACCTACAAGGAGTGTGGACTTTCTTCTATTCATCAAATAGAAGTCGCAAAGTTATATGGAAATATTTACGTGGCACCGAAGGCTATGGAAATAAAATGAAAGGTCGAACAGCAAGTGCTATTATAGCCGCTGACAAGAGGGCTTTTCTGAAATATGCCTCAAATTCACACGACTCTGCTGCCAAAATCAAGGAAAAAACTGGCGTTAATGCAAGTGTAGCAACGGTAAAAAGAGTTATTTTCAAAGCAGCACACTTGCAATGCTTGAGACTTAAAAAAATACCACCGCTAGACAATTTCCGTAAGGAACGTCGCCTTAATTTTTGTCGTACGACTATGACGTGGAGTAGAGAGTGGAATAGAATTATATTTTCCGATGAAAAAAAATTTTAATTTAGAGGGAGGATATAATTACTACTTCCACGATCTTTGAAAAGAGGAACACCTACTCAATCGATTACACAGCCGGGAAAGTGGAGTTATGGTATGGGGTGCGATCTCTTATTATGGCACAATAGAGCTCCAGTTTCTCTCCGCAAAAATGAATGCGACTTCATACAAAGCCGTGCTGGAAAAAGCTTTTCCTGAAGTTAAAAATGTTTCCGGAGACTTGGAATGGAAATTTCAGTATGACAACGCCCTAATCCACACAGCAAGAGTCGTCAAATCATGGATTGAAAGCCAAAATATTGAGATTATGAACTGGCCGCCTCAGTCTCCAGACTTAAACATTATTGAAAACGTCTGGGGATAGCTAGTACGCAAGGTGTACGGATCAGGAAGGCAATATTCAAGCAAAAGTGAACTCATTAATGGAATTAAACAGGCCTGGTCGTGTATTTCGCTGGACGTAACCAAAAAACTGTATGATTCTTTACCGAACAGAATATATGAATGTATTCGCAACCAGGGCGGAAGCACCCACTACTAATGATTACTTAAAATACTTATTTTTAAATTAGATGTAAGCAAACAATGATACTTTTAATTTAGAATTAATGTTTTTGTGTATAATCTAATTTTTGTAAGGGGAGGCGATTCAAATGAACCAAAAGGTGAAATTGAACGTCTGACCTCTTTTGTGTTTAATGTTTTAGTACTTAAATTATTAAAATGAAAAAAATGTATGTTATAGGATTACAGCAAATACGTGAAATATGATTTATAAAAGCGTTATACTTATTATTTTGGATAAAAATCGATCTTAATAAAAACTTTAAAGGGGGTGCTATTCATGTGAGCGGCACTGTACATCAACATATCTACTGTGGAAACATATTAAACAATACTTTTTTATCTTGGACATGTAAACAATTTGGTAGTAACCATTAGACGTTTCAGTAAAACTCGACACCAACAAGAAAATATTCCTAGCTAATTTTTTCATTACAATTTCTCGGACTTAAACCCAATATAGTCCATTCTGGAAGCCTAAGTGTTAACTAAGAAATGTAAAACGCCAAAATCCTTAAAGATTCTTCGAGAATTATACAAAATATCTCAGGCCAAGTGTGGGCATAGAATTCTGCACTCACGGCAACGCGTGAAACCAAAACAAGAAAAAAAGATGAATCGTTTTTTGAATGAAAAAAAATATTTTTTTTGTCGAATCCCTGGCTTTCTTTGGAAGAGGTTCAGAGGTACTTTCACAAACAGGAAGAAGACTTAGCGTCAATTACTTCGTAATCAATCTGGTTTCTCATGCATCCCCATGACCAAATATAATTTGGGTCCTACCAGTTTTCAAACGCTCAACTATAAGCATATCGGTATCAAAAAGGATATGACTGCAAAATGCCTTATCAACTTAATAGTTCAGTTTATACAAGCATCTACACTAGCATTACAGTTCGTCGATGTTCGCCATATCTGGGCTAATGTTCAATTGTGTAATGCTATAAAGGTTAATGTATTTATGTTTGAGTTAAAAGCATTGTTGAACTGATTTCACAACATCCTTCCATTTTCGCAGATAAACTTTCATCAAAAAAAAAAAAAAAAAAAAAACACCAATGCAGGTGTGTTATTGCGTATGCATTCACCCAGTTGTATCTACCTATAGAATGTATCACATATCAATTGAATCACAAACTTACGTGCATGTCCTTATTGATGTACATACATTGAAAGATATTTAAGTAAACTGTATATTTTCCTGGATAAATTAATTTGAGATTTATAAAAACCAACAAACAAATTCCTTTGCATTCCATGAATGAGATATGGGAGAGCTTCTCACATTCAGTAAGTTTACACACATTCTATTTTTTAATACCCTCAAGGGAACCCATTCCGCACACCATAGTTTGAGAAGAAGCATTTACTAGGCTTGTCAATTGCTCAATGAGGTGATTCAAACGTGGACTTTCAATCGAATAAAATTTTCTTCAGCGATGAAGCTCATTTATCACTCGATTGTTACGTCAATAAACAAAATTGTAGCACATGGGGCTGTGAGAACCCGGAACAAAAAATTATTAGGAATTACTTGAGGAAGGCTAAATGCAAAAAAGAAACTCGATGTACTCGTATGGGTGCCACACAAGTTAACGCAAAAAAAAGCTCATAAACCGAATTTCCTTCTATGAATCTCTGTTGAATCGCAACAAAATCAACACATTTTTGAAGCGAATCATAACTGGAGATAATAAGTTGCGCCTACGACAACCTCAAGTCAAAACGGTCTTGGTCGAATAGCGGCCATGGCTGTATATTTAGTGGAACTGGTAGGGAATGATCTACTATGACCTACTCCCTTATGGTCACACTCTTAATTCGGGCCTGTGTACCTTTCCCTTCGGCCAATAGGAGAGGAATTACGTTCCATCAGGACAATGTCAGGCCACACATATCGATAGTAACTCGCCGCAAGCTCTGGGAGCTTCGTTTTGGTTTTATACTCTAAGTGATTTTGCACATGAAAAATTCGTCTCAAGGGAAGCTTCTGAAAATTGACTATCCCAGTTTTTTTGCCAAGAGGGACGAGGGTTTTGTATGAGAGAGGAATAATGAAATTACCTCCTAAATGACAAGTTTGACGAACAAAACGATGCATACTTGACCTAAATCAGATCATTCTAACTAAGCGAAATAACGCGTTTAAAGTTAAGCAAATAACACGAAAATTTCATAGACCTTTAAGGTCTTCATATCCTTACAAAAAATTTGGGAGCTCGCGCTACCAGAAGTCATTACTAGAATTTGACACTGGAATCAAAAATATATGAAAAAGGGAATATAGCTTTTATGAGACTATACTGTACCGGTAAGCGAAATGTTACAATCATAATATAAAAAAACTAAGCGGATGATATTTTGGGGGGAGGGTGAAATGAGAAAATAATATGTACATTTTTGACCAATCTTTTATCGTTGGGGGTTGATGATGGCTTAACTATACTTTTCGATCCAACTAGTAGCACATTTTCCAGAAACCAAACCAAACATACATTTTTCGGACAAAGGGCAGAAAAACTGTCAAAGTTTTTGGCAGAAATAAACGAAAAAAGGGGGCAGAACAGAGAAACTTTTGGATCCAAATTAATTTGGCCCATTTTATATTTAGCACCGCCAAATATCAGGACGGTCCCAAAACTAGCCGAACTGACGTATAGATGGTACCAGTAGTTTGAAAAAATATTGAAAAGTGGTAACCTTATATTTCATTTAAGTCATCAAAAATAAACGATCTCTGTGAATTTGTAAACATGAGAGAAATCGATCACCGTTATGTAATTCAAAATTTCCATTTGAAAAGGCTCAGTCCAATCAATATTAAAGCTAAGCTAGATTCTACTCTGGGGGATTCTACTCTTTCGTTTAGCAGAGTTTAAACGAGGCCGTACGAGCTGCCACGATGAACACCGTAGTGGTCGACCAGTTGAGATGTCCACATTAGACACGGTTAAGAAAATCCATAAAATGGTATTGGACGAAGGTACGAGAGCTAGCTGAAATAATAGGCATTTCAAAAAGTGCTATATATCGTATATTGACGGAAAATTTAAAGATAAGGAAGCTGAGTGCAATATGGTTGCCGCGTTTGCTTTAAATAGAGCAAAAACAGCTTCGTGACTCTACTGAGAGTTTGGCGATATAAAGCCGAATTTTTGCATCGATTTATAACCATGGATGTGACACGGATCCATCACTTCACACCTGAGACAAAGGAATAGTCAAAACAGTGGACTGGAATGGGAGAATCGAGTCCAAAGAAGACGAGGACGGTTTCATCTGCTGACTAGATCATGGCGTTTGGCGTCAAGTTCACACATCTACTATTGCGATAGCCAAAATTAATTAACTAAAGGTCGAATTGTTTTATCTCGCACCTTATTGTCCAGATTTAGCTCCCTTGGACTATTTTCAACTTCCAAACTTGAACAAATGGTTCGGTAGGTAAGAGATTTGCCAACAATGAAGAGGTTAAGTCTGAGGTTGATGGCTATTTCAAGAAGTATGACAGTTCTTACTATAAACGGGTTATAAAAGCTATTAACCTTTTTGTGTCTTCTTTTTTAGGGTCCTCCTTGTACATAAGAAAAAAATTGTTGTTACATTCAAAAACTTAGCGGCAAGGAAATGTTTTATTTATACCAATTTGCATATAAAACCAGTAAATTCAATGATTACTGCAAAAATTGTATGTGTCCTTGCCACTGTGGCCATTTATCACAAGGACATTCGCTTGCTCAGGTGCACGATTATGTGGGTTGGAGCGTGAGTGCAGAAATCGATCAATACGCCTGTAATGGTGCAAACAAAAGTACATCCGTATTCTGCTGTTTGTAATAGAATTGCTTTTTGATTGTCTCCACACATGAGTGGATGTTACTTCATTTGTCCGTAAGTAGCAGTATTGCCTTGATGTTCGATGTCTGCGAGCACGAAATGTACTCGTACATACATATATATTTGTCTGTTTGCTTATGTACTGTCAATACAAGCAAAGGAAATGTTTGATTTCGAGGAATAGTTGATGCTTAGGTAGCTGTGTTGCTTTTAGACGTTTCATCGATGCAAAGGCTTAACGATAGGGGACTATTCGGGATAGTGAAAAGTAAAACTAAACTGAAGAACAATTTGGCTTCAGGGCAGGATATGTGAGCTTATAAAAGTATTAATAAATACAATTTTTTCATGCCCTCCGTTTTAAATTCCTAAAAATTGTGATCGCGTTTCTTTTCCAACACCCATCGAGTCAATTGTCAACGAATTGCCTTGCTGGAGCGTTATTGTATATTCGCACATGGTATTGCCGAAACAATCACTGCATTCTGAAGAGATTGGCCACGAGATTTTTCGGTGTACAGCCTATAATTCCTACGACGCGTATACTCTCCGTTAATCAAAATATATTTTACGGACTGTTCTCCCGAAGACTTCCGGAACTGATTTCTTCGTTCGTGTCATAAACCAGATTTAAAAATCAGATTACAGTCCAGTATAATTAAAATTTTCTTTGTCATTAATTTTCTTTGTGTCATTAAACGGTTCTTAAGTCCATGGTGGTCCCTAATTAAAAACAATATTAATCTCCTAATTTATGACACGCGATTATCGTTCGAATAACCGCGGGTTCAATACCTCATACAGCCACTTATCATTATTTGAGCGGCGGTCACCTTGATGTGTTGTCTGACGAACACTTCGAGAAGTCGACAAGTCTTGTAAATGCTTCTCAAACGGTGATGTTCGGAATCATCGTGAAGCTATAGCACCCGTTGAGCGAGCGTAAAAAAAGTGGAATGCGTGTAAGCTCAGACAAACGCTTCAAGTAATCGACAAGTTTTATAAATGCTTCTCAAACTGTGACGTTCGGAATCGTCATTAAACTGCAGTTCCTGTTGAGTGAGCGTAAAGAAAGTAGAATGCATGTAAGCTTACTGAGTGAGTGAGAAGCTCTCTCATATCTCACTCATTAGAATTTGTTGTTTTTTTACATTTCGATTCAACTTAGATCAGATTTCACATAAATGTCTTCTTAAATAGTACAATTACTACACGATAGGTGTTGTTTGAGTCATTTCAAGAACAGTTTTAACATCGACTTATTTTTTTTTTTTCTTTTAAATTTCAGGAGACAAATTTGCTTCTCCCGCCTCCCCTTATATTGATGAAACAGAAACATTGCTAAATTTATCAATTCAACCCAATATAAATAGTAATCCATTCAATACGAATGCACTCAAAGCACTATATGTACTTACATACTCGTACATACATATATATGTATATTCGAATGCCATATAATGTAAACCTTTTCCAATGCATACAATAGTAGTACACATACAGTGTTCTACCTTCGTCCTAAACTTAAGTGATTGTATAAGTGTATACATTAGGGTGGCAATTAAATGTAAGAAGAACAAATTGTAATGCTTTTGATAAGAGATTAATCGATGTTTCACTGACGGTTTGTTGTGATGCAATTTAGTAGAGAGATAGTGGACTGTATATAGGATTGGTTTGGAATTAATTAATTCAGGGTCAATTCTTACGTGTAAGTAAGTTCTGGGCTAAAGAATGACGGTTTTGAAAGAATTAAATGTAAGATTTAATATATATAAAAAGTGGGAGAGGGAGAAAAAATCCAAATGAATTAGAACTAATTTAATATATTTATTTCTAGAGATTGAGATGCTCGCCGTGCAAGTTATACTGCAAAAGTGGCTGATTTTGAATCAGCAACTTTGCTGGTAATATTGTATTTTTTATTTTATTATATTATATTCTTCATCTTTCTATGATTCATAATAATCATTGGGATATTTATCGATTATTAGTTTGTATGTTATATTAGTTTTTAGATTACTTAAATAAGAGCGTTAACTTTTATGATATTTAAATTTCATCAGTTCAGTAATTAATTCATTTAATTTATGAAATTCAAAATTAATCTCATATATTTAGATACTTGTTAAAAAATTACATCTTCATCTTCTTCCATATAGAAATTATACACTGCGAGGGTTTCAGAAATCAGGCTCACCCAAAAGGAGTTTTGATTGCCCTCATTCCCATTGTTCATCAAAGCTACATTCATAATTCATGTACGGCTTGTCTGAAGTACAATTAGGTTAACGCTATGAAATAGCTAACTAAACTCATATCAACACCCATTTGCAAGCAATAATTGAAAGTCAAATTGAAAGTCAATGAACTTACCAGCCGATTCTACTTTGTTGGAACAAATAATTTCGTTACTGCTTGTGAACGTCTCAGTAACATCTTGGGGTTTTCAGCCAAAGATGTCTATATCATCAGTAATACATGGCTTTAATTGAAGGTGTTACCTGTTGTGTTTACTACGGCTTTCCTTACAATCTTCTCCAAAAAGCACATGTCACATAGCAAAATCAAAAAATCAATATCAAAATCTGCATTGGTTTCGGGCAATTTTCGCAGTATCAGATCATCGGCAGCATCGTTTCTTTCCCTTAATAACTTGGCTTGCGTCCATTTCTGGTCCTTACCACATCACGTGGTTTAGTTGGCCGCAACGCTGCCAAGTTCGTAGATCTATTCCTGAGGAGACTATTTTTCCGTTTTGAATGTACCAGAGTTAGTCCGAGGACTTATTTTTCATATCAAAGTATAATTTTTTCGGTATTAGTCATCAAATGCGTAACATGTTTTCATCATGTGTCAGGAGCATCAGAAATTTTGCTGTAGTGATTGTATTTATCTCTAGGATAAGCAGCTTGGCGATGTTTATCTTCCTTTCTGATTGATTAAGTATGTTATCTGTATTGCTAAATTTCATACGTGTGTTAGCCGCAGTCAGGCGGTGATCCGGGTTCGTATTAGTACTTATATCAAACCACACGCGCCTCCAGAATAAGTTTAATGTCGTGACATTCATAGAATGAATCTAACCAGCTTGATTAAACTACTATGTGATACGCCCACTTCATAGAACGGTGAGCCGGTGATCGTTCACCGAACTGTAAATCACAGTCCAGTTTTATCCTCAAATGTATTTAATAAAAAAAAAAAAAACAAAACGAAAAGAAAAGAAACCGAATTTCTTGTTTTCTCCATAATTGCTTATCTTTGTCAACTATCCAACTTTTAATAGTTGGATTTTTCTCAAATTGCTATCATTCTATAATGAGATCAAATTATAGCAATTCCCAGTAGTTTCAATCAAAATCAATCAATTAGAATGAAATTTTTGTCGATATTTATATTTCACCAGACGTAATAATATTTCCTTTTCTGGCAAAGACCAAAATTTTGTTTTTCTTCCCTTTGCCCGAAAATTTTATTTTGTGTTACTTTCTGTCCGGTTTTCTGACGACATCGTCTTCTAAAAATGCAATATTGAATTTATTTTTCCCGTCTAATAAATCACACAGTGTGCATGTTGTCCGGAAAATCCGCAGAAACTTTCCTTCTTGTTTTATTTATTAAGTGCGCAGCTAAGTTCCCGCTGTTTGCCAATAGACGGCGCCAGCTGTAAGTGCTAGTCGATTCTGCCATAACCTAAACCTCATGAACCCAGCTTAGGCATATGGTAAACAAACCGCCTCGACACAATAGTGATTTACTTTTGACGTCATATACTTTTGGTTGTGTGAATATGTATGATTTGTGACAAATAATCGTCATGTACGTCATTTTCTTTTTTCAATCGAGAAAATGGCGGCTGAAGCTCATCGAGGACTTCAAAACGTTTGCAGAAATGCTGCTTTAAGTGAAACAACGTGTCGAGATTGGTACCATCGCTTTAAAGATGGTGATTTTGATTTTGACGACCGTTCGCGTGAAAGAAGACGAAAAACCTTCGAAGACACTGAATTGACGGCATTACTCAGCATTAGGAGTTACCCGCCAACCCACTTCCAAATGATTGCATGCGTTGGGAATGATTTAAAGACAAGAAACTTGGGTTCCTTATGAGTTGAAGCCAAGGGACGTTGAGCGTAGTTTTGCGTGTGAACAACTGCTTCAGCTTGTTTTTGCTTTCAGAAAAGAAAGGTTTTCCACTCCGTATTGTAACTGGTGATAAAAAATGGCCGTCGTGACCTCGGCCGAGCATTCGCGCTGCGAAGGTTATGCTCTGTATTTGATGGGACCAGGTCGGTGATATATATTACGAGCTGTTATAACCAAGCTGTTGAAACCATCACTGGGGATCGGTATCGCCCTCAATTAATGAGATTGAGCCGAGATCTGGCCAAGCGCATTAAAATCTATCTGGAAACGCTTAAATGGGAAGTCTTACCCCATCCGAGTGTCTGGCTGATCAGCAGTTCCACTCACATGGCGACATCAAGGAATGGCTAGATTCGTGGGTAGCCTCAAAAGATGAACAGTTTTACCGAGACGGAATTCGAGCTGTGCCAGAAAGGTGGGAAAAAGTAGTAGCCAATGAATCATTTATAAACATATTTTAATAATAATCTTGCATTTTTATAAAAAAAAACAGCAAGAACTTAGTTGCGCACCTAATATACGAGTATTTGTGTTATTTTGAATTCTAATAAATTGTCTTTTCGATATAAAATTATCAAATCTAATCTAAATCAAAAAACATTTTTGGCATTTGTTGCAAGAATTCCCGTAAATCACATTGAATCGATTGAATTATATGAAATTGCGTGAAATCACGTTGAAATATATCGAATTTAATTGAATTATTTTAAATCAAATTAATTTGCACTGACTTATATTGAATCACTATGAATCACATGAAACTACTCTGATTGAAGGTATTTATCATGATTTGTAAGAATTAAATTATTTGTTTTATGGCACTCCTGCACCGAAAAAAATAAGACCAATTTTTGTTTATTTTCTTTTTCCCAAAAAAAAAAAAAAATGATTTGTCCAAAATGATGAATGAAATGATTTGTCATCAAAGTATTCGCCCCGGGATACATACGCTGTCAACTAAAATTGTTTCAATCCCCGTAATATTCCAAATAGTCATCTTCCGGTATGAACTTCAGATGGCGCTGCGATCCACGTTTAATCTACATATATACAATCGACTCAAAGCTACATTCCTTGAGTTTCCTTTGAGTTTTGGTAAATCACAGCTAGAAGTCAAACAGTGATATATCAGGCGAATAGTGAATGATATGAGTTTAATTTTCGATAAAAAACTCAGACGAAATCATTGCGGCATGAGATGGCAGCCTATCTTGACGCAAAGAAAACACGAACTACCTGTCGATAAATCCGGTTCCTATTTGTGAACACCTTCACGTAGCCGCCTCATATCATTGAAATAATATTTCTTGTTGACACTTTGAAAGAAACTCATAATGTAAAATACCATCATAGTCAAAGAAGACTGATTTGGCGCAGTCTTTTCAGTCTGGCTTCGTCTCTGGAACGATGTCCACTACCACAATATTCGCATTGGTCGGTTGTTTTCGAATAGCAACCCAGAAAAAAAATGGAAGTCATTCAAAAAGAATCACAATTTCACCACTTCTATACCTATAGATAAAACCATTGCAAATATTTACCACTTCCAACGAAGCAATTTTATACCACTCCCAAAACCGCCGTAGTGAAAAATTGGTTTTATTTTCGTTCAAGATTTCTAACAATTAAAGCAACGTCTATTACAATGAAGTACTCCAAAAACCATTTTTAGAGGACATAATACGATCTGAAGATGTAATTTTTGATAGTCAGCTTAATGATGCTCCCTTTAAGCTTTTATTTGCCTCTTTCGTATAGGATGACCGATATGTTTGTCATTCTATTTATAAAGCTACAAGATTATAAAGCGCAAGATCTAAATTTGGCGCCATTCGAAGTGTCATTGTTTGACATTTGAACAATTGTTATTGTTTGCTAGTAGAAGGTACGAGGTTAGTAAAAATGGAGCGCTACTCGAATGAACAACGCATTCTCATTGTGAAATTATTTTACCAAAATGTTGAAAGTTTTGCGGCTACAGTTCGCAAATTGCGATCAATTTGGGGTCACAATAATGCTCCAAAAGAGTCAACTGTAAAGAGATTAATGGATAAATTTGCCAAAACTGGGTCTATTAGTGATGTAAAGACAACAGCGCGTCTCGACCAGTTCGATCGACCGAAAATGTCGCAGCTGTACGTGATGATGTCGCTCAAACTCCATCCATCTCAATTCGACACCGAGCTCAGCAAATTGGTGTCTCCAAATCCTCTATGCAGCGAATTTTAACGAAAGATTTGCATCTTCATGTATGCAAAGTTCAATTGACTCAGGAACTGAAGCCAGCTGACCATGGACAGCGAAGGGAGTTCGTTAATTGGCTATTGGAGAGACAACATGAAAGTGCTGATTTTGCGATAAAATCATCTTCAGTGACGAGCCCCATTTCCATCTTGATGGCTTCGTCTATAGGCAGAATTGTCGCATTTGGGGAGAGGAAAATCCCCGAGTGATTCACGAGGAGCAAATGCATCCTCAACGTGTCACTGTGTGGTGTGGATTTTGGGCTGGAGGAATCATTGGACCTTTTTTTATGAAAATGAGGCATGTCAAGCGCAAACAGTCAATGGTGTTCGGTATCGTGAAATGATAAGCAGTTTTTTCGTGCCTAGAATTGAAGAAATTAATGTGGAGGGCATGTGGTTTCAGACGGCGCCACATGTCATACAGCCAGAGAAACAATTCAATTGCTGCATCAGCCATTTCCCGGTCGTGTTATTTCGCGTTTTGGAGACCAGAATTGGCCGCCTAGATCGTGCGATTTAACACAATTAGACTTTTTTCATTGGGGTTTTTTGAAGTCGGTGGTTCACGCGAATAAGCCGACGACGAGGAAAGTCTTAAAAGAGGAAATTGGACGCTGCATTAATGAAATACCGCAGCATTTATACAAAACGGTCATAGAAAGTTCCACTAATAGATCGCGTGTGTGCCAGCAAAGCCGCGGCGGCCGTCTGCCCGATGTGTTGTTCCATACATAACCTCATTCTGTCTACTTTACGATATAATAGGGTTTCACGATTTTGTTTTTTTATATATCTGTGTTTTATTTAAAATTTAAATCTTGCGTTCTTGTTGGGACACTCTTTATTAGGTGTCCTTTTAATTCATGCATGTCTATCTGGTTTTACATAGAAAGCACCAAACCTCTCGGGATCTGCGACCAGTTTTTTAATAAACTGATATGCTCGTTCGAATACAACAAAAAAATCCATTTTTTTTGAATAATGGAAATTTGAATTTCCATCGCATCCACTTCATTCATGAATATATATAGGGAAGAGGCTTCCCTCCTATGACAGCCGTATATTAATTTCGTTGCTGATTACGCCATTTTTTACCACTTCCCTATTGCAAGTCTTGATGAATATTTGCTTCTTTGGACGCACTTTTTGTTATTGCTGGAAAGTATAGTCTCATCTAGTCTCATCCCCCATAACAATTGAATTTTTTTCAACGTTCTGGCAACCAGAGATCATCTCTATATAGATTTCAATGTGACATCCATTTTCGAAAAAATTGAGTATTTTTGCAAAACAAGTTTTTAAAATAGAGTTGACTTTATCATTCGATATGTCAACATTTTGGAGCAGACTCCCTAATTGTTAATTGACAGTTTCTGAGCGCCAAATCTCGGATTTGTTGGACGTGACTTTCAGCGGTAAAAGTAGGTGATCATCCATTTTTAAACTGTTTTTGCCACTTGTAACACATTTCTCTTCGACAAAGTTTGTTCACCGAAGGTCTTTTGAAATATTCGAAACGTTTCCGCAGCAGAAATTTCATTTCGTAAACAAAATTTTGATGCATCTAAATTACTTAATAAAATCACACATTGGAAAAATCGCCGAAATCACTTTTTGTGTCGTAGAAAACAAAGCGTACACTCAATGACATTTATGATGTGAAATTTGACATAGGTGTCTGTCAAAGTACTGCCAACTTAGGAAGAAGAAATATTTCGAAGATTCGATATACACGCTTAATTTAAATTGAAAATTATTCTTGTTTTTTTGGCGTATTATTACTATATTTAATATGGGTGGATGAAAAATTCAATCAGCTTTTAAATCGCCAGGATCAGCATTTAATCCTTTAATAAACACCACGAAATGACCCTCAAATAAAATTATACATGAAAAAGGAAGAATAAGAAAAATTTCTGGAGTAATTTTATAATGAAATAATTTCCGAATGAAACAAAGCGCAAACAAATTTTAATTTTAATTTTAATTCATTTTTGGATTTGCGCCAAGTTTGAAATCTCACCGGAAAGCGTTGTTATTCAGCCTAAGTATTTGTTAGATTGACTTTAAAGATATTTTTAAATGAGCTAAAGTGAGCAAAAAATTTTCAATGATATTGAAATTTATAAAACGAAAAAAAAAGCAAATTGCTGTATTCACCGGGGAAAAGGCAGTTATACTCGTATACTAAAAAATTCAGTTATAAAAATTAAGTATATTATAAATGCTATAGGAAAAGGTGAAAACCTCGAGTATATCTAATGAATTATTGAAAAGTGACAACTTTGAAAACTTCAACACTGTGACCAACATTATTAATAAAATTAAGGCAAAGTTTATGGAAATTTGAAACTCTTCTTTAGGAAAATTACGTGCTTTGAGTCCACTTTAAGGCGAAAACTATGGTCACAAAGGAAAACGACTTAAGTGGAATTAGGACAAAGTCGACTTTATTCAATATTGTTATTGTGCTTATTCTTGTGCATATTTACGTCCAATTCTCATTCCAAAATTCGATGGTGTTCACAAGTTATAAACATTTTTGAAAACAGCGATTTTTGATAAATTACGTCACATCTCTAATTTTTGATATTATTAATAACAAATTTTTTACTATTATTGTTTATGTTCTTAAGACATATATTTTTTCCTAAGCGTGACTTCAAAATTTTGTATATTTCCAAGGTTATAAGAGATTTCCATAATAGCAATTTTTGGAAAAATATCTCTACCTAATATCTCAAAACGAACAATTTTAATTATTGTGTTTGTAAATTATTATGTACGACTTGTGTTAAAAAAATAAGGTGAATTTTTAAATTTCGCGGGCCACGTACATTCGACTTTCGATTATTATTTTTTTTTTTTTTATGTTGGTACACTCGCCTCGAAGATATGTTGACGATTTTATCAATACAGCATGTTTAGTTTGTTTGTGAGAGGCATAAATAAGACAAGTGTTTTGTGTGTTCGGAGATTTTCTGCTATCGAAATAAATCGATCAAAGAAGTTTCATCAAATTTGGTGTAAAAAATGGAATTAAGTACTCAAAAACACTTGAATTGTTGACAGTGGAGTACGATGAGAGTAATCTGAGTCAAAAAAATGTTTACAAGTGGTACAAGCTTTTCACAGAAGGTCGAGAAGATGTGAATGACGACGCTCGCTTTGGACGCCCCAGCACACCAACAACCGATGAAAATGTTGAGGAAGTGAAGAAAATTGTTATGGAGAATCGTCGAATCACAGTTAGAGAAGTTGCTGAGGATGTCAGCATATCGGTTGGCTTATGTCATGCAATCTTTTCGGAAATTTTGGTCATGCAGCGTGTGGCAGCGAAGTTCGTTCCAAAATTACTGAATGTTGATCAAAAACAACGTCGCATGAGCATCGCTCAGGAATTGTTGAATGATGTCAACGATGATCCAGATTTCCTTAAAAGAATCATAACTGGTGACGAATCATGGGTACATGGTTATGACATCGAAACCAAAGCCCAACTGTCCCAATGGAAGAGTCCAGGGCCAAGAAGAGTTCAGGACCAATACCAAAAAAGCTCGCCAAGTTCGATCAAATGTCAAGGTTTTGCTCACTGTTTCCTTCGATTGCCATGGTGTAGTGCATCAGGAGTTTTTACCGCAAGGTCATACGGTAAATAAGGAGTACTACCTTGAAATTATGCGCCGTTTGCGTGAAGCAGTACGAAAAAAATGCCCGCAATTGTGGAAAAAAATGCATGGTTTTTGCATCATGATAATGCACCTGGCACAAGTGTATTTCATCTGAGGGGAACTACTTTGAAGGAGATAAAATAGAAATTGATGAATAAATAAATGTATTTTGAGAAAAATGAAAATTGACCTTTTTTTTAGAACACACCTCGTACACTCGTACACTCACAAGGAAAAACGACTTAAATGGAGTTAGGACAAACTCAACTTTATTCGTTATTATTATTATTCACAAGCTATAACAACTTTTTCGAACAGCGATTTTTAATAAATTACTTAATGTCTCCAATTATTGGTATCATTAAGAACACATATATTGTCATTATTGTTTTTCCATTAAGACACATATCTGTGGTCACAACCCGTAACAGCCTAACTCGAGTTAGGACACAATTGAGTTAATAGCACCATCGTATTCAGCGTATCTAAATTTATTTGCTCTAATTTTTTCATGTTTGTATCTCTTCTAGGAAGGCAATTAATCCTAAAAAACCTAATAGCTTAAGTTTCTAAATGACTGTTTTGGCATAACTGCCTAAGTTAATTTAGGATTACAACAAATATAAACATTATTTTTTCATCATTGCCTAAATCAACTTAAGTCGTTAATCCAAAAAAATAAAGAAACAATTTGATTTTCCTAACTTGAGTTAAGCTCTTATTCCGTATTACAATTTCGTTTTTTGATAAACAGAAATTGAGTTAAGGTCTTTCTCCAAACTCAAAGTTTTTTATTTAATCTGGAATAATAGTCTAACTCAACTTGAACTTTTTGACTTTCTTTCGTTCAACAATTCATAAGAGCCTAAGTGTCTTTTTCGATAATATCTTTTGACTGCGAGAATAAACAACTATTTTTTGTTAACAACTAAGTAAAGAAATTCGTTTCCTTGGAATCTGTAGCAAAGTTTTCCAAAAAACACCCTTTCCTGATTTTCAGTGAAGATTCAAAACTTTAAACTCCTGTACTGAGAATATTGAAAAACAGACTTAGGCTGTTATGGGTTGTGACCACAGATATTATTGTCTAAGCGCGATTTCCAAATTTCGTATATTTCGAAAGAGCGTAATAGCGATTTTTTGGAAAACTTTTAACATCTTAAAAAGAAAGATGTGTACTTAAATTGTTTTTTCTTGGAAGCACAAACACAAAGGCATGCAACTTTTTTGGTTTCAATTAATTTGGATATTATTTAATTTGTTTTCAAATTTATTTCATCGGGCATAATTTCATTTTCTTAGAATTATTTCCTTATGCAATAGAGGTCCACATTTTAGCACTTATTTCATTTCATATTTGGAAATTATTTTACTATATTTAGCCGTAGTTTCATTTTTTTTATTTTTGGATTTATTTAATTTTTTTTTGGAGCGTTATTTCTTCTAAAATTATTTATTTTTATTATTTATTTGTTATTCACTATTATTTATTATAATTTAAGGAATATTTCATTCCACCATTTATTGTGAAATAAGTAGGAAAATCGAAGATTTTCAGCATTTTCTGGTATTTCACCTTAACAAGGGTGCTCAAATTTCATTCCTTCCGCATTCCACAACAAGAAAACATCATAAGAGTTATCTTGTTCTAAAATGTCACACATAATAGTTTTGGAAACAAGTAGCATAATATTCTCTTCTCTGGAACTTCGAATTTCTGATGACCATTTTTCGCTGCCACCCTAGTACACTTACACTACACACATACATAAATACACATACTCGTATGTGTGTACAATATGCACAAAGAACACAACAACGGCATCGACAACCAGTGAAACAGAAGGAAAACAACAACAGTTCCGCTCGTCAATTGTCATTCCATTAAGGTGTCCTGATTGTGTTTACGATTTTAATTTTGTTTGCTTAATTTTCCATGTTTTGTTACTGGTTTTGTTACTTTCTGCGAGTACTCCTTCGTCTCGCACTCTTAGGTTTTACAATGATTTTTGAGCACTCCTTTGTCAATCCTTTGTCGCCTGAATTGTTTGTCTTTTTTTTTTTGGTTTTATTTACTCGTAGCTCCTTTGCCCAATCACTCACTCCCTTCATCTCCAGTTTTGTCCGGAGCCAATCAGATATAAATATTTATTTGTCTATTTGTCCTGCACTCAACGAAATACTAACATTAACAATCACTTTGTGGGTGATTTGTTAAGTTGACAATCCATTGGTGTTCCTTGGGAGTTGATAGAAATCTTAAGAATTAATAAAAAATTAATTTCTACAAATAATTTCAGGTGCGCTTTCCGTTTAGGTCATTTAAACTTTTAAATAGATAACACTTTTAGATTAACTGGGTGGCAGGTAAGTTAATAAACGCGCATTGATGTAATCAGCTGCTGATAAATTGTTAAGAAACATTTATATATACAAGATGTTTGATGAATGTTAATACCAACATGTTACTTAAATACAGAGTACGCATTTACCCACCCATGAGTAACCCGCGCACGTCGCTGTGCGAAATGAGAAACAATCGTTTACTAAAAGGAGGAGGAAGAAAGGGTTAGTGCATTCAAGTCATACACAAACACAACTCGCCACTCGTGAACAATGTGTAACTGGTGTTTTGGATTTTTGGAATTGGCTATAAGTGCTACTAACAAGATGCCACTTAAATACAGAGTGCGCATTTAACTACCCATGAGTAAACCACGCACACCGCTGTGCAAAATGAGAAACAACCGTTTACAAATTATCCATGAGAAATAAGAAAGAGCTTGGTGCATTCTACCCACGCGTATAAAAGTCATACACGAACACAACTCACCACTCATGGACAATGTGTAACTGGCATCTATGTACACATTACGCACGATGCATAACGATTTTTTGAATTGGCGATAAGTGTTATTACCAAAATGTTACTTAAAGACACAGTACGCATTTACCTACCCATGAGTTTTTTTTTTTCGTTTACAAATTACTCGTGAGTAATGAGGAACGACATATGTACTCTACACCACGTGTATGAAGGTCATACACCAACACAACTCGTCACACTTTTTTCAATGTTGGTCTTATCTTCTCACGAATTTGCAAAATGTTGGTCCTATCTTCTCGCGAATTTGCAAAATACGGTCATTCGCGCGATGAAAGGTGTTAACACGGTATCTAACTATGTTTCAATTTTAACGATTTTTCTTACTTCGGCAATTTTTTATTTTTTTTTTTTTTTTTTTGGCATCGTGTGAAGTGCAAATATAAGCCTCCGTCGGAGACTTTGACGCCCCGTTCCTGAGCTTCTCACCTTTTTATATTTTACCAATTTTTACAAAAAAAAAATTTGGTATGTAAAGGCTCACATCTTGTCCATCCCCCTTAGACATCCGCAAAATGGGACTATTTTCGTAATTAAATGCTCCGTTTTGGAGATATGACTTGATATGCATGGGCCACCAGTGAGTTTACCCGTGGGCTATCCGTGATTTTATCCATAAATTAGCCATGAGCTACCCTTAATATATCCATGAGTTGCCCAAGTGTTTTTCATGAGTTACCCACGACTACGTGGTGTATAAAATTGAACATTATTCATGAGAAATGCGTACCAGTCGTGAATAATTACTCAAGACGGCGGTTAATTGCTCACAGCGGCAGCCCATTCCACATGAGTAATGCGTAATGTACTTGTGCCAGTTACACAATGCTCATGAGTGGCGAGTTGTATCAATATATGGTTACCCACCGTTATGAGTGGTATGAGCATGCCGCCACTCATTTCTCGTGTGTAATGATCCACGCCGATGTGTGTGGATTACTCATTCTATAAGTGGGTTACCCATTACTCGCGAAATGCGTACTCTGCTCAATGATGTTCCACAGGAATCCCTTTGAACTATATATGTGGTTTTATCAATACGGTGCCACTTGTCACATAGCCAGGCTCTTAATGACAGAATTACTGCCGAACTTACCCGATAAGCTAATTTCAAGAAACTCTTCAATGCGTTCTCGCATGAATTTGAATGCTTTTGCCCGGGACTATAAATTTCTACAGTATTTTTTATGTGATGAACAAACGTAAGCATTTTTGCTAAGGGGGAAGGGTCGATTGGTATTAGCGTTTGAAGAGAGTTTGATGATAGCGGTCGACGTGGATTCCAATCGATCTTCAGTGAAGTCGTGGTAGTTATGATGTGGACTATATTTTTGGTAAAGGCAAATTTCACCTATAGCCTTAGATACTTACAATCTCTCGTACAGCGAGAAATTGTATTACAATTTAGGTAGGAAGAGAAAACCAGAGATTAAACCCCATAAGATTAGAAATAGTGGAGAGACCTTTGAGGGTCGCAGATTAACCTAACCAAATAATGCTTATGAAAAGATTGATGAACAACGAAAGTTCGGTTCTCGTTATAATATGTAATTTAAATATAGAATTCGAGATAGGGAGTATGATGTGATGCGAAGAAGTGACATTTTTGGCTCACTTACTTAACTTATCACTTTACAATTTATCTTTTTACAATTCATTGTACTAATTAATTCACAATAGGTAAATGACATGTAAATTTTATGCTCAGCATAAATAAAATAAAAGTAATACATGGTTGCATATGTATCGTACATTAATTTACAATTCCAATTAAGTACAAATTGAATATTAATTAATTTCTTTTCAAATTATTAAGGAATGTAAAAAACTCTGGTCCGATATGTAGAAGACAATCAATTATTTGAAAACAATAGAAATTAATTTTTATTCAGATACCATTACTCTAATCAATGGTAATGGTTTGGGCCAATTATATATAGGGTGATTTTTTAAGATTTAAGTTTTTCAGGTTGGCAGCACTGCTTGGTAATGGCATCCAAACGTCATCTGTCAAGGTGAAAAGTGTACAGTATACTCTGCCATTTCATCATGGAAAGACTAACAAAACAGCAACGATAGCAAATCATTGAAATTTATGATCAAAATTCGTGCTCTGTGACAAATGTGCATGGTTTGATACGACCATTTTATGGTCGTCGTAATCGACCTTCTGAATAAACAACTCCTTCAAATTTCACACCAAATTTACTTTGTTGGACATAAAACCACCGACTCGCATGTGTAGAGTGCGTACCGAAGAAAATATTGCAGCCGTAGCGACCAGTGTTTATGACGATCGTGAAATGTCAATTCGTCGCCGTTCTCAGCGATTGGGCATGTGTTACTCAACCACAAGGATTTTTTTTGCCCCAATTGCTTGAGTTGAACTTGGTTGACATGTGGTTTCATCATGACTCATGAAACAGTGGACATGTTGAGGGATGAATTTGGTGAGCAGCTTATCTCTCAATTTGCCTCTGTGAGTTGGCCCCCAAGATCTTGCGATTTAACGCCTCTTGATTATTTTTTGTGCGGTTATGTCAAGTCGTTAGTCTATGTGGACAAGTAGAAGCCTTACAGGATAATACAGGCGGGTGGAATACAGGCCGAAATGCTCGAAAAAATAACGAAAAATTGGACCTTCCGAATAGACATTTTGAGACGGAAAAATAACGAAAAATTGGACCTTCCGAACAGACATTTTGAGACGGAGTGGACAACATTTACATGAAATTATTTTTAAAAACTATATGGCAAAGACCAATTCATCGATTCCAATAAAAAAAATTTAATATATGATGCAAATTTGAGTGTTTTACTCGATTAAAAAAAAAAAAACTACGATTAAAAAATCACCCTACAATTCCATTACAATTACGAATTGTAATGAAACCGCACCAATTGCTCAATTGAAAATAGTCATTATCAGTACTACACCATTTCGGGAATAGTCGGTAATCCCAATTAAGAAGAAAAATGATTCCAGTGATTTCGGAAATTTGAGAACAATTTCGTTAGTTCCCATATAGTCAGAGATTTTGGAGCACATTTTAATCGTGGCTGAATGACTGTCAATGTGAATTTCGAAATTGTAGGAATACCGCTGGACTACTTATTGGTATTACTGATACCATATGGAAAGAAATGCATGATCAAAAGATGTGGGTGTTATTGTCCTTGGATTTAGAAAAGCCATTTGAACGTGATGACTATGGTGTTTTGTTAAGTTATACACCAGTTTTAATTTCGACGTTAATACCTGTCGATTGATTTCATAATATTTGTATGATAGGAGTTAATATGTTGTTGTCAATGGTTCGCCGTCTTCTATTTTACCTGTCCTGTCAACGTGTGGTTCCTTAAGGTTCGGTACTTGGTTTAATACTTTTTATTTTGTACTTGATTAACCTGTTTAATAGCCTTGTTTAATACATGCATTCCCTGTTCATTTGTAGATGACTTTCCATTGCTCTTTAAGTAGGGCATCAGTTTGCTGATGTCCTGCAAAGTAATATTAGTTATGCGTTAAATTTGATCTACTGATGAATGACGCAAATAAACTCTCAATCAACAATTTAAAAACAAAAGCTATGTTCTTTTTTAATCATGATTTAAATTTGAGTTTATCTTATTATAGCACACATATTGAATTCGTTCAGAGTATACATTGTTTGGGAGTGGTTTTAGATGACAAACTAAGCTTCAACTATCATGTGGATAATGCAGTCCAGTGTTTAAATTTTTCACTTCGAAGTTTTTATAGCACTGATTTAGTGTTGCCTCGATCGGTTAAGAAGAAATTGGTTCATGCTTATACGAGTATCCTGTCTAGTATTCTGTGTTGTGTTGCACAATATAGTGGCACAAATAAACAAAATGTGAGGAAATTTCAGATGGTTTTTAAAAGGGTTATGAGATATTTGTATTCCTTGAGTTATCGTGTTCATATAACACAGTATGTTATGCGTTTCTTGGGCTGTAGTTTTAAACATTTTATCGATTTGAGGTCTTTTTTGTTAATTTATAAAGTTGTTCGAATGTGTAGTCCTCAATTTCTTTTTAATTCGTTTGGCTTTTTACATTTCACTCGTAATGAACTACTTCTTATTTCCAAAATAGCCACACTCGTGGGTCGTGCTTCTGTAGTAGGAGTAGCATGAACTCATAATTTATTACCAAGCCATTTTAAATGTTTTAAATTATGTCCTGATTCTTACAAAATGCACATTCTGCAACACTGTAGGACTTTTCAGTACGATTTTTTTTTCATTTATTTTGTGAGCAGCCCTCACTATACACCGAGTATCTTTATTTCTACATTATAAACCGCTTAACTTCTAAATTAGTATTTTTTCATGTTTTATGTCTTTAGTAATTATATTATATTTTTATAAATTTAATATTTAAATTTTACTACGTTTTTTTATATTTATATTACTGTGCAGATTAAATCTAATATATGAATTGTTGCATATTGTAATTAGCATATAATTGGCTGGAAGGCTTAAAATCACAAGCCAAAAAAAAAATAAACAAATATTCATTTTGAATTGAAGGACTTGATTTTGCTCAAACTCCATACTATCACATTGCAACCGACATCTCCCGTTCCCCCAAAGATAAAGATTTCACTGTTTGGCATATCAAGAAATCATATTTAGTGGCATTTTTAAAATAATTGCAAAGTTTGTTTGCAATTGCATTTAATGTTTTCAAAACTGCCGATCTGGCAATGCTGTCAGCTGTTAAATACCTGTTATCTGAAGTGTTATTTATTTAGTGAAAGGTTTGCCATTTATATGGAATATGGATCGTTTAACTACCGAAGAACGCGTAAAAATAGTTGAAACTTACTACAAAAGTGGTGATTCAAATGTGGGCTTTCAATCGAACAAAATTTTCTTCAGCGATGAAGCTAATTTCTCACTTGGTTGTTAAGTCAACAACAGCAAAATTGTTGTATAAGCGCTCGGAGAATACAGAAGTAATTATGAAAAAGCCATTGCATCCGGAAAAAGTGGCCGTTTGATGCGCATTATAGTCTGGAGGAGTCATTAGGCCCTACTGTATTGAAAACTACTTCAAAAGGATCCACTGCTGTAACCAATCCAGAAGCGGTTATTTAAATGACATTGCATTGCGTATATAAGGGCAACGTTCAAGCATTATAATAAAATAAAAGTTTCATCATGTGTGTTTTATTTACTTTTTTTTACTTTTGAAGAGTATCGGCGTCGCATGAACAAAGAGCTGTATAAGCTATACTCCGACATCGACGTGGTCAAACGCATTAATATGCAGCGTTTGCGTTTATTGGGTCATGTTATGCGGATGGACCCAAATGCTCCGGCACGACTAAAACACCATTGGAAAAGCCAGGCTTTTGAAATACTATCGAAACTTGGTGTGACGAATTGGAGAAGAAGCGCAGAAGATGCAATCGTTTGAAATTATTTTCTACAGGCGGCGTATAATGGATAAGATATTTCTATTCTAGTCGCCACCTAAGAACAATAAGAAGACTTTTGAAACCGAGAAATGGATAACCATTTATTTTAAACAATTCGCTCGATTTCATGACAATTGTTTGGAATCATAATGGTAATGAAATTTTTTCCATTTTTATTTTTTAAAATAATTATAATGAAATTTCAATGGCAATGAAATTTTTCCTTGTATGATACCGTCACATCGCCAGAATCCCTCTTCTTATTCATAATATGCCGATTTTAATTCTTTTTTCAAATGGAAAGAAAAGTAGCTTTCTTTATTCAATTTTTAAATTAAATTCAAATTTTTAATATAGGTTTTTCTTTTCAAAAAAATCAGGAACTGTCACAGAAATGAAAATAGTTTTGATTTGTTTCGATATCTGGAATATAAATCAAAAATGTACAAAACATATATTCTAATTCTAATTGTATTGAATTTTGTTTCTGTTTCTGATTCTGATTCTTACACTCGAAACGAAATTAGGAACAATTTTGAAACTTCAGTTTCAGTTTCTTCACTTCGGGACTCAAACTAAGAAATGAATAAAACCATATTTTCCTTTCATGTTTTCGAACCAAAATACCTGCTTCATTGTGTTTCGATAGAGAATCAATGCAAGTTTCTAATTTCGTTTTAGGCAAATAATCACAAACAAACTTCTAGTGTATTTTTAATAAGTTTACAATATCAAAACCAAAATGAAACTGAACTTTCGTCAAGATATCTGGAAGAAATGTGTAAAGGAACTTTTAGAAATGCGTTGGTTCGAAAGATTTTCGTATAATGCAATTTTTTATGACAATGAAAAATAGTTATTTGTATACAATCATCGTGATTTTATGCAGGGTGTCCGTCGGAAAGGTATACTATTTTGTTTTGCCGCCATTTTGGTAAACCTTAGTCTTGACAGTTTATATTTGGCAGTCGTGAAGTAGAGACATGGCAAATTTATTATGGAAAAATATTCGATAACGTGTTTTAATCGTTAAAACATTTTATCAAAATCAACCATTGATTACTGTGACGATGAGAAAGTTACGTGAAATTTTTGGGAGAAACAACGTGCCAACAAGACGCACTATTTATCGTGTAGCGAATGATTTCGAAGAAAGAAGATCTGTTGCTGATAGGGCCAAGCATGAACAACAATGTACTGCAAGATCGACTGAAAACATTACTGCTGCTCTAGAAAGTATTCAAAACAATCCATTAACATCAATTCGATGCTGTGCTCAGGAGCTTGGTCTTCAAATGACAACTTTGGCCACAATTTCGCACAAGGATTTGCATTTGTTTCCATTTCCATTTATTTAGTTGACCATTTACGCCGCCGTACATATGCCAATAGAATGTTACAGCTCGCCCATGACAACCCCAATTTTCATGAAAAAAACATAATCGAGTGACGAGACATTTTCATTTGAATGGATATGTGAATAAACACAATAGTCGGTTTTGGTCAATGGAAACCCCTCAAATTATTCATCAGTCACCTTGGCATCCATTAAAAGTGACTGTCTGGTGCGCAATTTGGTCAGGAGGAATCATTAGAACTTACTTCTTTGAAACTGAAAACGGCGTAACGGTAACTGTCAACTGGGAGCAATATCGTGATATGATTGAAAACTTTTTAACGCTAAAACTGCATACTTTAGGGTTGGTTAACATGTGGCATTAACAAGACAGTGTCACATCGCATACAGCCAGGATTACAGTGGAATTACTGCGAGACCTCTTTCCACAACAAGTTATTTCGAGAATTGGTGATGTTGATTGGCCTCCACGATCGCCTGATTTGACTGCTCCGGACTTCTTTTTGTGGGGATATCTGAAAAGCAAGGTTTATGCGAACAAACCAAAAACGCTTGAGCAACTCAAACAAAATATTCGTGATGAAATTAATGAAATACCGCGTGAAATGTGTGAGAAGGTAATGAGAAAAGTGTGCTCAAAAAGGCTCGCATTTGTGAGGCTAACACAGGCGGACATTTATCTGATATTGTATTCCATACATAATTGCCGACATTAACTAAAGCATTTATCATTTCATTTAATCAAAAATTATAAACAAACAGAGTAGTATACCTTCCCGATGGACACCCTGTATTGCATGTTTTTGAACATTTTTCTAAAAATCATCGTGATTTTATATAATATTGTTTTAAAATTTTTTCAAAAATCTATTCTATTCTATTTTATTTTATTTATTTATTTTTTTTTTTTTTTTTGAATCTAATAAAATTCAACACATTTATAGTGAAAACGATTACATCAAACTTTGCATACAAAGATCAATATTTTGTGGCTGCAGTGACTTTGCGAACACTTTTAAAACTAGTTTTGTTTATAATGAACATCTTTTAATAACAAAATAAATGTTTATAGAAGCAGAATACAGAAAAAACTTGAGGCAAAAATCGTACGGATTCTAAGCATCAGAGGATAACTGTTTGAATTAATATTTCTAGTAAAGAGAAAATTAAAAATTCTACAAAATTCCGGATCTTTATCATAATTTTTTCACTTCGTAGTAATCTCCTAACGAATTTGGAAGATGATAGCATTTGTACAATAGAAAATTCCAATTTAGTCGCACTGCAATTTTGACGATTTTTCTTAAAATTTTTTGATATTTTGTAAAGAATATCACTTGATGTAACAAACTAAAATTTTCAATCCCTTTCTATGCGTTGTAATAATGTTGGACTTTATTTGAAAACCGAACTTTTAGTGAAATTTATTTTTCAAATAAAATCTAAAACGGGTTTCCTGAAAGCGTCTGGCATTTGTATATTCTAAGCGTGCATTTTTTCCAATAAAAACGTATATTTTTCTTCTCAATGCACTCTAAAGATTAAATCCTAATAAAACTGTATTGCTTTTGGTTGTTTGGTTAATTCAAAAATGGATTTACTAAAATGTTTTTTTTTTTTTAACGAAGTGGAAATGCAGAAATAATAATAAGCAAACTTAAAGTTAAGTCAGTCTCTTCAAAACTTATATTAGAAGTATACTAAGTAAATGAATCAATTGCCTTCTTGTGTTGCCTTTAGTTAAGGAATATACGAGGGCGGTCCCAAAACTAGCCGAACTGACGTATAAATGGTGCCAGTAGTTTGTAAAAAATTATTTAGCTGAAATGATAGGCATTTCAAAAAGTGCTGTACATTGTATACTGCCCCAAGATTTAAAGATGAGAAAACTGTGCACTAGATGAGTGCCGCGCTTGCTTTCAATAGAGCAAAAAACAGTGTCGTGAAGATGTTTCATTAGAGTGATTGGCATTGATCCACTGCAATAATTGCGTCGATTTATAGCAATGGATGAGACATGGCTCCACCACTTCACATCTGAGACAAAAGAAAAGTCAAAGCCGTGGACTGGAATGGGAGAATCGTGCCCAAAAAAGGCGGAGACGCTTCCATCTGTAAGCAAGGTTATGGCGTCTGTTTTTTGGGATGCGCATGGGATAATTTTTATTGATTATATTCAGAAAGGAAAATCCATCAACGGTGAATATTGTGCTGATTTATTGCAGCGTGTAGGTGATGAAATTATGGAAAATTTGGAGAAAAAGAGTTTGTTGTTTCATCAAGGCATCCACTATTGCGATGGACAAAATTAATGAATTAAAAAATTCGAATTGTTTCATCCTTGTTCTCCAGATGTAGCTCCCTCGGACTATTTTCTATTTCCAAGCTTGAAGAAATAGCTCGGTGGCGACAATAAAGAACAGTTGATGGTTATTTGAAGGAGTCTGACAATTCTTACAATAAACAGGAAAAAGTGTATCGAACTAAAAGGAGATTATGTTGAAAAATATAGAAAATCCTTCACAACTTTTTTGTGCCCTCTTTGTTAGGTCGGCTAGTTTTGAGACCGCCCTTGTGTGATGAGACCAGTACAGAAATTTCAGTAAGTTGAACTGAATTACACACCTTCACTAATGTCTTTCCGCCTTTAGACAAAACTGTGAGCTATGACAGGGGGCATTGAAAGTTATTATGAAAACAAATGCACTGAATTAAAACACAACAAAAGAAACAAAGTTATAACTTTCTGAAGTCCTTGATGAATCAGCCTAAGGGGCGTGGAGATGCAGAATATTTGATTTCACCACACTAAGCTTACCAAGTACCTGATGTGTGCTAAATTATGCTGAATTTAGTGCAATCGAATGAATGATCTTATAGAACTTATAGATGAAATTAGGTGAATTTTACGGTAGTTAACAAAGTAGGCGTGGTTATCTAGGCGATTTATTTGACATTATAATGTAATATAATTGACAAAAATTTAAGTAAATGTAATCTATGAATTA
Organism: Philornis downsi; assembly: GCA_019455685.1. Taxonomy (NCBI): domain Eukaryota; kingdom Metazoa; phylum Arthropoda; class Insecta; order Diptera; family Muscidae; genus Philornis; species Philornis downsi. Next base: position 117,032 of record JAHXMU010000090.1, on the reverse strand, counting down.
GGAATTATAGCAGAAAAATTAAATTCCATTAAATCGACCAATTTGCATGGGAGGTATCAGAACGAGCATGACGCCAATCCCCGCTTTTATTCCCAAAACTTAATTCATGAAATGCATTACATAAGCCAATTTTGTATTGAATTCAGTACAATTACATAAGAAACTAAGGATATATTGGTTAAATCGGTCGTTTGTATGGACGGCACCAGAAGGAACCTGAGTATTCATTTCATTTCATTCATTTTAATTAAATTTTATGAAGCTTTATAAATGAATGCAACGGACAAAAATCTAGCTTAATATAGCTGTACTATTTAGAAAGCGTAGATGAAAAATCGAATTTCGGAAAACTGGGCATTTAGTATGGGAGCTACCAAAAGGGGGTTCGTGGTAATTTCGTCCGTTTTTAATCGGAGAGTACACTTTAGCAAATTCGTCAATAAGTATTAATTTTAACTACATTTAATGCAACTAAATTAAAGTTATGAAGCTAAGAATACATGGAGTAAATCAGTTATTTGTATAGGAGGTACCAGAAGGGACGTCGTTATTCGGTCAATTTTCTTAAATTGTACAAAGCATTATAAATTAATGCAATGAACAAAAATTCAAATTACTCGAATAAGGAATTACATAGAAAAAAATTAATTTCGCAAAATGGGTCAATTTGTATGGAAGCTGCTAGGAGGAATGGACCGATATAGCCCATTTATAATCTCCAACTACAATGTGGGAAAAATATGAAGTTGCGCCAAGAAATTTCATGAGGAAAATGTTGAGAAACTTCATAAAAAGTTGCGACTGTAGGCAGACGGATATTACAGTGACCAAACAGACGGACTTCGCTCAAGCCGTGTGAAACGGCATGAAGCGCTTTTGACCAAATAAACAGACGTCCCTTCAAAATGAGAGTGAGAAGAAATTTGACGGTACACAAACATGTAACAGCATTTAAGCACTCATTTTTTAATACTTCAGCGAAATTATTTAAAACTATGATAGGTTACCAGCATTCGCGATTAAAGCAGCAAAAACCCCGCAACAAAATTAACAAAAATTAGCGGCACACCTGCTGATTAATCACAGAATTCTCTAGATTTTGTACTGATTTGTTTAACTTAAAACCAGCGATCCAATTAAGTCATCGAAATATTGTTCATTTGCAAACCGAATCAAATTAAAAAGTTGAGACTCGAACGCAAATAACTGTTACTCTTTTCATATATTTCCTCCAACTCCAACTCTGATATTCACTTCCATTATCCTTGTGATCAAATCAAACAAATCGAAGCTTTTTATATTTTACAATGAAACAGCAACAAAAAACAAAACAAACAGTTAAAACTCACATATGACCCTCTAACCTCCTTGTTGTTCATCAAATCCACATTCATCATAGCCGTTTTCAAATTCAAGTTTGTCTCAAAAAAAATTCTTCCCCCCGCAGATAAACAACGCATTTTGCATTCATTTCAAATTCGGTTGGACCCAAGTAATCCTGAATGTTGACATTATTGCTGCAGGTGGTGTTTGCCTAAAGGACACCAAATCCATACCTCTCGGCTTATTGACATTTGAGGGGCGCCACGAAGAAGACGCAATGACCAATACCAAGCTAGCACCTGTATTTGCATTTGTCCTTTTGATTTGAGTAGATTTAAAGTCAATATGGACAAATCGCACTTTTTGTGTTTGCCTACCGATGTCAGTTAGTTGTATGTAGACACATACATATGTACATATGTAGATTTGTACTCACCACATTGACAAAGTCCTGAAAGGTCACATAACCCGGTCCAGTGGGTGTTTTAGCCTTTTTCGCTCTCTCCATCAATAGCTCACGTTTATTCATAGGCACTTGTGATATAAATTCTGGTGATTTTAAAGCGTTAAGAAACTCCTCGACCGTTATTTCACCAAATCCTTCGGGATCAAACTGCAAATCAAATAAAGGGAAAAATATATGCTTATGTGAATATGTTAGGGTTGTAGGTATAATTAGGAAGTTATTTCACTTTCATTCGACTTTGTCTATATCAAGCAGACATATATATGGGTAATTTTTGGTTTTGGGAATAAACATGTACCGTCTAGTGCATCACCTCTCATCTCTTGAGAAAGATATCGATGCTTTTTTTGCAACAGTCGCACAGTGTGGTAGATCACAAATCTAACTGGACAAAATTAATAAATTGCGTACTGTTCACTTCTCACTTATGTATTAAACAAAAAATGAGTTCAAATTCATAAATGATTGTAAAAATTCAACTTTTTTTAAAAAAAAGTTTTTTTTGGTAAAATGACGCAAAAAGTAAATAGTTCTCACTGTCAACAAAAAATATATTTTTAAGACAAAAGATTGGTTTCTTAAATACATACTCTGAGATTATTTGTAGTGATATATATACAAATATTTACGTTGAATACAACTAATTAATCATATAATAAAAATATTAGGTGAGGTTTTATGTAAAGAGTCGGATGTAGTCATTTTTAGTATTACAACAATTTTAATATTTTTAATAAATATTTAACAGTAATTGTTTTATTCACTTGTTTTTGCTTTATTACATTAATAATACAGATAAAACACATAAATACACATAGAGATTTTAATTTAGTCAATTTCATATGCATCGTTAAAAGATTCTTCTTCCTCGAAAGCATCAACAGATAATAATGAAAGAACTTCTTTTGTTATCAAACTTCGAACTCGAAAGGGAGTATGACTTGCTATAAAAGGATCTGAAGAAATTAATAGCCGATTAAAAAGATCTGTATTTGTGTCTGTTCTCGATGTTTTTCTCGTAAACAACTCTCTACTTCTTGAGCTTCTTCTGACAGCTGTCCTATAGGAAGAATGCAAGACCTTATAATATCTTTTCCATGAAAAAGGACTGGCATAATATACTTCTGGTGTATCTTGAAGAACATATCTAACCATTATTAATGTCAATAAGGCGTCTTTGCGATGTATTTTGGGAGTTTTTATCCATTTTTCAAAAATGTCCTTTCTCGAAAGAGTCATACTGGAAAAGTGAAAAAAATATATGACAGTCGCAAAAATGCGCAAGATGTTTTAGATTTAACTTAAAGCGAATACTTGAAAGATTAACCAAAATATAGATTTACACCGAAACTATCCGGAATAAATAGCTTTAACTCTGCTTGAAAAAAGAAAATATTTTATTTTTTGCACTTTCTGAACTTCTCACAGAAAAAAGAAAATTTTAATGCTTGCAATGTAAATATTTAAATGAAAATTATAATATATTTTTTTCAAATAAAGCTTAATAATATTAAAAAAAAATATTATGACAATAAAATCACTGTAGACTTGTTAATCATAGAACAAAGTCATACAAATAATACGCTTCTCTTTGAAATCTGAATGCACCTGTTGGCAACAACTGAATTTAAAGCTCAATTCTTCCTAATCAGAGCTAAAAACAAGCAAGCAAAAACTGAATTACAGTTACCTATTATATTGGGACGCTCATTAAACGATCAGAAGGAATATTGCGAGACATTTTTTTTGATTTTTTCTAGCGAGATTTGTAAATTACCACAGTGTGAGTCGTGCCAAGATCGGTCTATCATTCTTAAAGTATTGTTTTATAGAAATTTTCAATGTTTGTCTTATTTTTATTATTATTATTTTTTTATAGAAAAATCCCTTCCTCGCTCACTCTCTCTCTATCCCCCTCTCATTCTCTAATCCCCTCTCTTTCCCTCTCCATTACTTTCACTCTCTCACACACACTCTCTCTCTCTCTCTTTCTCAGCCTCTCCCTGTTCTCTCTTAAAAACACATTTCCGAGAAACATTGGAACATAATTTTCGAAAAGAATCAGTAGAGGACTTAAAGATGCAGAAGTGTGCGGTGTAGTTGAAGGGGAGTAGTTATTCGTTAAATTCTTATAAAAAAAAAACAAAAAAAAATGCCCGAAATTAACCAGGGATTTTCCTTTTGATATTGTAAATTTATTTGACGTACTTTAGAAATTTGTTTCTGATTTGCATTAAAAAAAGAACAACTCACAGCATATATTAATTCGTTTCTTAACTGAAACGAAATTAGAAACTTTCTCTATGGAAACAGGTATTTCGATTCGAGAAACGAAAAAGAAAACAAAATTTTAAGCAATTTTGTTTCCTAATCTGAATCACAGCTGAAACCAATCGTGGTTTCGTTTCTTGTCGGAGGAAAAACGCCTGGCGCCAAACTGTGAAAAAAATGTTAAAATGTTTCAAATAATTTATTTTCTAAATTTACGATGCCAGGCTCTCAGAACCTTTCACAGGTACTCAAAAATGTTGTCTGTGTTTTTCAGAATTAAACAAAAAAAAAAGACATTTCATAAACTGCAACAGAATCAAAATTGTTTATAATTTCTTCGTTATTGTCGTTTTGGTGGTAATAGATGAAAGAAATATAAAATTCAATACAATTTTGATTCAGTTGCCAAAATCGTTGGTGCACGACATCGAGAGAAAAGGAAATGCTATAGTTGATGCATTTGAGTGCGCACATCGGATTTCAGACACATAGAATGAGTACATCAGCTGAGAGCAAAGTGGCTAAACATATTGAATGGTTAGATTCTCAAAGTGACAAATATAGACGAGGTGAACTTCTATGTCAAATCATTAAAAAAACAACAATGCTGTAGGCAAAGACAGTATTAAACCAATAATTTTGAAAAATATGAACAATTTGTTTCTGATTTTCTTGACGAATATATTTAACTGGTGTTTACGAAATGGATATTTTCCTATGACTTTCAAAGATGCGAAAATTATTCCAATTCTCACGTCAGGAAAAAATCCACACTTACCTACAAGCCATAGACCTATAAGAATGCTAAATTCAATTCAATTCAATTCAATTCGGTTTCAGCAAAGGTCATTCGATAATTCATCAATTAAAAATGGGTACAAAATTAATACTGGAGAACAAGCGAGATAGAAAAAGTACGGGAGTAATTTTGTTAGGCATTGAAAAAGCGTCTGACTCTATTTGGCATAATGAAATCATATTTAAGTTAAATGAATTTAAATTTCCGATCTACATGCAAAAAATTGTCAAGCGTTTTTTATATAACAGAGTATTTTCTGTACAGATCAACGAGGGAGTATCGACTTTGAGAGCGATTCCCACTGGAGTTCCAAGAGAACCCCAACACAGCCGCTTACAGTTCTTAATACTACCATAAGTCTACAAGATTCGGTGAAGTTCTTAGGCGTTTATTTTGATAAAAAAATTGAACTTTACTAAACATATTAATTACATATGTATGTGCAAAGGCATTTGGATGTGGAAGAGCATTATTTCCATTGTTAAATAAAAAATCTAAATTAAACTGTAAAAATAAAACGCTTAATTAGAATATATGCGTAAGGCCGATAATAGCGTATGGGTGTCGAATTTGGGATCCAAGTGCTACAAAGATAAACCTCAAAAAACTACAAATTATTCAAAATAAAAACCTGAAGATAATACATAATCTACATCGGAGATACTCTACTAATGAATTAATTTGAAGATAATTGCAGATCTTCACACTTTGCAGAAATAAGAAATTTATGTAATTAATTATATTTTTCTTTTTCTTCTCGAAAGTTCTATAAATAAATTCTATTAAAATTTCTCTAAATATTAAAATTTGTTTTGCTATTTTTTACCTTAAAATGTCATAAAATATCTAAGTGTATACTATAACATTACGTAAAATCTCAAACTTTTGTACAGGGTGTCCGTCGGGAAGGTATAATATTTTGTTTGTTTATAATTATTGATTTAGTGAAAGAGAATGGATTTGTTATTGATAAATATTTTATTTAATCTCGGCAATTATGTATGGAATACAATATCAGATAAATGTCCGCCTCTGTTAGTTAGCCTCACAAATGCGAGCCCTTTTGATCACATTTTTCATTACATTCTCACACATTTCACGCGGTATTCCATTAATTTTATCACGAATATGTTGTCCGGAGCAGTCAAATTAGGTGACCGTGGAGTCCAATCAACATCACCATTTCTTGAAATAACTTGTTGCGGAAAGAGGTCCCGTAGTTTGTAATCCTGGCTGTATGCGATGCGGCACCGTCTTGTTGATAACACATGTTAATCAAGCAGAAAGCAAATCAAGCCAATTATATCACGATATCGCTCCCCATTGACAGTTACCTTTACACCGTTTTCAGTTTCAAAGAATTAAGGTCTAGTCCAATGATTCCTCCTGACCAAATTGCACACCACGTTGCCACTTTTAATGGATGCAAAGGTGACTGATGAATAATTTGAGGGTTTCCATTGCTCAGAACCGACTATTCTGTTTATTCACATATCCATTCAAACGAAAATGTGCTTCGTCATTGATTATGATTTTTTCAAGAAAATCGAGATTGTCATGGGCGAGCTAGAACATCCTATTGGCTTATGTACGGCGACGTTAATGGTCTTGTGGAAGAAGCTTTTGTGTCAACTGAATGTTAAATGGAGACAAATGCAAATCCTTGTGCAAAATTGTGGCCAAAGTTTTTCTTTGAAGACCAAGCTCCTGAGCACGGCGTCGAATTGATGTTGATGGATTGTTTTGAACACTTTCTTGAGCAGCAGTAATGTTTTCAGCCGATCTTGCAGTACGTTGTGGTCCATGCTTGGTCCTATCAGCTACAGACCTTCTTTCCCCGAAATAATTCACTACACGATCAATAGTGCATCTTGTTGGCACGTTGTTTCTCCCTAAAATTTCACGTAACTTTCTCATCGTCACAGTAATCGATGGTTGGTTTGATAAAATGTTTTAACGATTAAAACACGTTGGTTTATCGAACATTTTTCCATTATAAATTTGCCACGCCTCTACTTCACGACTAACAAATATGAACTATCAAGACTAATGTTTACCAAAATGGCGGCAAAACAAAGTAGTATACCTTCCCGACGGACACCCTGTATTTAAAAAAATATTAAAATAAAAATAAAAAATTAAAATTGTTTTCGGATTTGATTTTGTTTCGGTGACGGTGCTTGAAATTAACCCAGAGCAATAGAAGCAACATTAAAACTTACTGAAGCCTTACGCTGAGAAATTGGAGAGGAACCATTGATTTTCTTAAGAAGCTGTAATTTTTTATGTATGGTGCTCCAAGGAACAATACAGCTCATTTTGATTCGCAAAATAACTTTGTCTGAAGCGTCGTAACATACACATATGATCGAAAAAATAAGTACACCTGCCTATTTTTGATTTATGTTTAATTTTAGTTACTTTCACGGAAAGTAAACATAGCAATTCTTTTTTATTTAAATAAATTTAATATGGTAATGCCTTTAAAAGTAAAAACAAAACTGGGGCTTCCCCGTTGTTTTCATTGTGAGTTAGTTTTGTTCAGGTGTGATTTCAGTACATGGTCAAAATAATAAATATATTGATCAATTCTTTAATAATTTCGCAGTCTGTTATAGGCTTTTCGGAAAGGCCAGTTATAGTTCTACTAAAGCGCGAAAGAAAATTGGTGGAAGTAGTCCAGAAGGATAGCATTATTATTAACATTAATGTACGAGGACGATTCCAAAACTAGCCGACCTAACAAGGAACATACAAAACAAGTTGGGAAACATTTTTTTAATTTTTCAACATAATCTTTTAGTTCTATACATTTTCCCCCGAGATATTCAATAGCTTCTATACCCTGTTTATAGCATGAACTATCAAACTCCGTAAAATAGCCAACAACCGCAGACTCCACCTCCTCATTGTTGGCAAATCTTTTACCAAAGAACTATTTTTTCATGTTTGAAAATAGGTAGTAGACAGAGAGCTAAATCTGGCGAATCAGGCGAATAATTTTGACCATCGAAATAGTGGATATGTGAACTGGAGTATTATCTTGATGAAACAACACTTTCTTTCTCGGCAAATTTAGCCTTTTTCTCATGATTTCATCACCTAAACGATGCAATAAATTAGCATAATATTCGCCGTTGAAGATTTTTCCTTTCTGAAGGTAATCAATAAAAATAATCCTATGCACATTCCAAAGAAAGAGACGCCATGACCTTGCCTGCGGATGGAACCGTCTTTTTCTTCTTTGGACACAATTCTTTCATTCCAGTCCACCGCTTTGATCATTCCTTTTTCTCATATGTGAAGTGTTGGATCCATGTCTCATTCATGGTTATAAATCGATGCAAAAAATTCGACTTTATTGCGGTGAAACAAACGCCCTACTGACACATTTTCACGACGTTGTTTTTGTTCTATTGAAAGCAAGCGCGGCACCCATTTTGGGCACAGTTTTTTCATCTTCAAATCTTCGATCAATATACAATACCATTCTGTGTATTTTCTTAATCGTGTCGGGCGTGGACACCTCAATTGGTCGACCATTTCGGTGTTTGTCTTTGCAGCTTGTGCGGCCCCGTTTAAACTCTGCTACTCAATATTTTACAGCCGTAAACGAAGGAGCAGACTCTCCCAGAGTAGAATCTATCTATGTGTGTAATATTGGTTGGACTGAGGCCTTTCAAATGGAAATGTTGAATTACATAACGGCATATTAGGAGTGAGAAAGAAAAAATAGTATAACCAAGATACTTGCAGGCTGTCCATGAGCTGCCTTAAGAAAAACTCCTTGCGAACCGTAACCAAGTTTATATATGAATGCTAATGTACTTATATGTCAAGACATCGCTGAAATGATATATTTAAATACTATACTTACCATATCAAATAAAAGTTTCCATTTCTGCAAAGAAAAACAAAAGGAGGGAAGATTAATAATATAGGCATATACAATGATAATATGTCATATATATATATATATATATATATATATATATATATGTATATTACAGTCATAGGTAGCCGTTAATAAGCAATAATCCTCCAAGGAGACTCTTTGATATTTCAAACCTTCAGACAAATACGAGTGTTTATTTTTAAAATTTGAAAATCTGCTTTATTCGAACCAAACTGAAGGGGGGATTTGCGCGTAGTTTATAATGATTCTAATTCTCTTAAATGATAACCTGCGCTTTGAGAAGCATATTAGGCATGTTATTTTATGCGCTAGCTGTGCATTAAGGCAATTATACAACACTAATTTATCACTTTCACTATAGGGTAAAAAGTAACTGGTCCATTCTCTAGTTATGCCAAATATTGTAAATATTACTGCTTAGAGGTGTACTCTGCTACTAATCACGAATATACAAGGTGGCGCAATAGAACGTGCATATTGCATCATCTTTTTTTGCGGGGTAAAAAAGGCGCGGGCGGGGGAGCGCCTACATCGTTGGGTTGGCGGGCTCATGGAGTTTTAGTCGCTATGAATCACTCCGATGGGAAGCGTCGGGCATTTTGTGTGCGCGCAATTTACGAGAACTCTCGTTCATATATTGCTACTAGGCGACTATATTGTGCTGAATATGGACTACGGCGAATTAGTGAAGCTTCGAGTGCTAATTTAATTAAAATATGGGTAAAGAGACCGTTTTGAAGAGACCGGTTCAACATTTAAACCACAAGCAAATGGTCGCCCAAGAACATCTAGGACCGAAGACAATGTTGAGAGAGTTGTGGAGTCAGTACGAGGAAATTCACAAATGTCGACTCGCAAGAGATCGTCTGTCTTACAATTATCGCGACGAAGTTTGCAACGAATTTTAACATTGGATCTTAAACTGCATCCATATAAGCTGCAATTAACACAAGAATTGAAAGAGTCTGACTTCATAGCAAGGCTCGCATTTGCTAATGAAATGCTTAATCGATTTTCCAATTTTGACAATATCCTTTTCTCTGACGAGGCTCATTTCCTTATGAATGGGTTCGTAAACAGTCAAAATTGTCGTTACTGGAACAGTGAAAATCCCAAAATCAAACAGCAGAAACCATTGCTTAGTCCTAAAGTGACAGTATGGGCAGCAATCTCTGACAGAGGAATTATTGGACCTTTTTTTTCGAAAATGCGCGGGGCCAAAACGTCACGGTTAATACGGAACGCTATTTTGAGATTTTGGACGGATTTTTGGCTCCAGAAATTGAAAGTTCAAGAATAGTGAAATCCAGAACTTGGTTCCAACAAGATGGAGCTACCTGTCACACATCAAATGACTCCATGGCGGTGGTGAAGCAGATGTTCCCTGGCAGACTGATTTCGAAAAGAGGTGATATCCCATGACCCCCACGTAGTCCAGACTTGACGCCTCTTGCCTTTTTTTTTGTGGGGATACCTCAAACACAAAGTCTACAGTAATAATCCAAGAAACATCGTTCAGCTCAAGGAGAATATCCGTGGTGAAATGGCAGCCATTACACCAGTATTACTGAAGAAAGTTTTCAATAATTTTTGTTTGCGGTTAGAGGAGTGCCGTCGTAGAGAGGGTCACCATTTAGGTGATGTTATTTTTAAAAAATAAACTCCATTTATTACTCTACAATGCCTTAGATTTGTTTTAACCATACCTTTTGTATTTATTTTTTAATCTATTTTTAAATATGGACGTTCTATTGCGCCACCCTGTATGAACTTGAACAGAGCTGTTCGTTACATCTTTGCTCTCAAGGCACATATATGTATTCGTACATATAACACGTTTTGTGTTTAAATTACTAGGATGTTCATTTCCTGGATTTATCCATCAACGACGACACGCAAAACACTTAATGCTTATTTATGCCTCTCACAAACTAAATGAACATACTGTATGGATAGAACCGTCAACATATCTTCGGGACGAGTGTACCAACATAAAACAAAAATAATAATCGAAAGTCGAATGTACGTAGCCCGATATATAGATATATATTTATAATCCAATTCGATTCGAAAATTCATAGGAATTATAAAAAAATGTAACCTTTATTATTTAGCATTTACTATCTTTTTGCCCTTAGATTCAACTATCATAGCATGGAATTTTAAACATTATTATTTATTTTTAGAGTATTCAAGGCAATAAAATAGTTTTCATGGTCAGAGACCACATGAACCCTTTCCAACAACGTACATTTTGATTAACAGGTTGTTTATTTCGGTTAATATATTTGAAGATCCGAATAATATTTTAATATTAGTGAAATAATTTTGTTAAGTTACAAAATGAAAAGAAATATATTTTGATTCATTTCAGATAATAAAATGTGTACTTATATTGGGTATTTTCTACTCATTTAAATATTCTTAACTCAACTCAATTATTACAAAAATATATTTTTCCGTATATATTTTTTTTTTTTTTTTTTGTTTTTTTTTTGTTTTTTTTTTTTGTTTTTTTGTAATGGTCTTACTGACTGGAATGAAAGAAATATCAAAATTTGTCAAAAACTATTATGCTTTTTTAAGATTGAAATTATAAACTTTAATGTTGGATGCATTTCCTTCTATGCGAATGCACACTTACAATTAGTAAAAAGGGCCGACTTAGCATAGCAAATTATAAACTTCAAATAAGAAATATATGTTTATCCTGATGAAAACATTTCATCAAACGTTATATAGGGTGATTTTTAAGATTTAAGTTTTTCAGGTTGACAACACTGGTCGGTAATGCCGTCCAAACGTCATCTGTCAAAGTGAAAAGTGTACATTATACTCTGCCAATTCATCATGGAAAGACTAACAAACGTGCAACGATTGCAAATCGTTGAAATTTATTATCAAAATTCGTGCTCTGTGACAAATGTGCATCGTTTCATACGACCATTTTATGGTCTTCATAATCGACCTGCTGAATTAACAATTCGTGCTGTTATCTCCAAATTTCGCACCAAATTCACTTTGTTGGACATAAGATCATCTACTCGCATGCGTAGAGTGCGTACCGAAAAAAATATTGCAGCCGTAGCGACCAGTGTTAATGACGATCGTGAAATGTCAATTTGTCGCCGTTCTCAGCGATTGGGCATGTTGTGTTACTCAACCACAAGGAAAATTGTGCACGTCGATTTGGGTCTGAAAGCCTATAAAATTCAACTGACACAAGAATTGAAGCCGAGTGACCTACCATAACATCTAATTTTTGGTGAATGGGCTTTAAAAAGCTCAATGAAAATCCGCCCTTTGATCGAAAAATTGTATTCAGCGATTAGGCTCATTTCTTGCTGAACGGATACGTAAAGAAGCAAAACTGTCGCATCTGGAGTGATGAAAAGCCGCATGCCATACATGAATTACCGGTGCATCCCGAAAAAACGACAGTCTGGTGTGGTTTATGGGCTGGTGGCATCATAGGTTCATTTTTCTTCAAAGACAACCGTTGAAGAAACGTTATCGTCAACGGCGAACGATATCGAGCCATGATACGCTATTTTTTTTTTGCCCCAATTGGCTGAGTTGAACTTGGTTGACAGGTGGTTTCATCAGGACGGGATGAATTTGGTGAGCAGTTTATCTCAAGCCGAACACTATTCAAGCCTTACAGGATAACATAACAAGCGTTATCCGTGGAATACAGGATCTTCCGAATGGACATTTTGAGACGGAGCCGCGGACAACATTTACATGAAATTTTCTTTAAAAATTAATTGGCAAAGACCAATTTATCGATTCCAATAAAAAATTTTAATAAATGATGCAAATTTGAGTGTTTTTTTAAATTAAAAAAAAAACTACGATATGATTTAATTATGGACGGATTTTAAATTGTCTCCAGGGGTAAAATCTATTAAAATGCCAAAGTAAGCTAAATTTAAAATTCGATTTAGCTTTAAAATATTGATCAAGAAGGGCAAGATGTTGTGCAAAATTGATTTTCTTATTAATATTAATATTGTATTGCTAAACACACAACAGGTTTAACCAAAATTCGATTATTAGATTCGATATTATGTAGCAATTGGGTTTTAGCACCACACTTAAGGTACTTTACTCAGCCATTTTCGATATTTTAATATATTTTTCTTTGAAATATTAACTTTTATTATACTTTACACTTTTCCGCTTCGTAAAAATTTCTTCAAGCTACTCCACAGCAAAATAATCTGCTTCAAGATCTTTTCGTAGTCACATCGTTTTTTTTTTAAGTTGAATCCTACTGTTGTAATTTTCAGTAGAATTATTTTAGACTTTCTAAATGCTAAAATAGAGTTCAATAACATTCTGACCATTCTGACGGAAAAAAACCCAAAAAAAAAAATGATGGAAAAATTACGCATTTTCGCTTTGTAAAAGTATCTCCAGGCTATTTCACAGCAAAATAAACTGCCTCAAAATCTTTTCGAAGTAACATCGTTCTCCTCTAAGTTGAATGCTGCTGTAGTGATTTTCAGTGGAACTATTTTATTACAATTATTTTTTTTTATGGATATGCAAAAAACGATCCGATCCAGTAAATAAATTGGTATAAAATCATTAAAAATAATATTCATCCAAAAAATTGATTTAACCACATTTTGCTCACCAACTGAAATTTTACAAAACTATTCCAACAAAAATATATTAAATCTATTTTTTTTTT